>NW_012194309.1:888330-924386 GCF_000504015.1 Erythranthe guttata | reverse complement strand
ACCATGGTATAATATTTACTTTATACCAGTGTTCTAAAAATCGGCCGAGGCGGTCCAAAACCTTTACGATTTTAGTGTAAAGGTTTGAAAAATTGGTTTTTTGCCTGTGAGGCGGTTTTAGGCGGTCTGAGGCGGTCAAACCTTTAAGGCGGGTCAAACTTCGTGGCAAAAATCGGTTAAAAATCGGTTTTTTTTTTTTTTTTTTTTTCTTATAATTCAAAATAAAAGTTAGATTTTAATAAAATAAAATATGAGTTGTTTATGTTAATTATTATTGTTAAAGAACTGAATAAATGTTAATTCAAAAATTTTGCTTTTTTATTTATATTTTATAAGGATATTTATGTATTATGATCTTATAATTATTAAACTTTTATTATGTTATTAGGATATATACATGATGGAGATATAACTATGTTTAAATATTTTTTTATATATGTTTGGAGTATTTATAAATAATATTTACAAATATATTATATTAAATTTTAAAAACCGATTTATTTCCGATTTATCACCGATTAATCACCGCCACACCGATTAATCGTAAGTCGGTGCCTGACCGACTCAGACCCGATTACCGCCTTTTACAACCTTGCTTTATACCAACACAAATCTAATTAATATATATTTATTACTGATATAGAAAAAGAAAAGGCTGGTAAGCTCCTGAGCTCTTGTCACAGTGTACAGTCTCTGATTTATTGCAAATTGGTTAAACGAATTCAATTTTAGGGATGTTTTTTAATTCGTTTCATAGGTATATTATGATTCATATAATTGTTTTGTGAATTATTATAAAAATATAGTAAATACACCACAAGTAATATTCTCATGTCCAATTTGCGAGCTATTGCACAAGTCGAGGGTTTGTTTTTTCCAATATACATATTGTTGTCTTGTAACTCCAATCCACATGTACAAGCCATGTAGATATTGTCCACATAAAATTGTTTTATACCATTATTGCTATAAAAGTTCTCGTTCGTGAAACGGGCTCTATAGTGCATTGAATTAATTGTACAATGAATAATATACACGTAAAAAAATTAAAAAAAAATTGTATTTATTGAAAATAATAATAAAAATAATTTCATATATTAATAAGTTATTAACTTATGTATAAATTAATAATTATTAATTATGGAGAGGAAATTGGTCTAC
Organism: Erythranthe guttata; assembly: GCF_000504015.1. The sequence goes on along the minus strand of NW_012194309.1, from coordinate 923,225 downwards.
CACGTAAGAAGTGTTCATGCAAATCCTAATTGGGCCTAAAAAACCAACCAAAATCTATTTCAGCCCATGGTGTTGTACAATTCCAATTTCAGGAGCGTTGGGCCGATAATTACGATCCGGCCCTAAACAAATATTTTACTAATCGTATTGTCATAAATCAACCAATACAAACAGAATCTTTAAGAAGCGTGTGGATAGAAAACTCAACATTTCTAACCAAACACGTTTTATCAATCAAATTTGAAAACGAATTAATATACCCCACAACAAAGACATATTTTGCTTTTATAAGCAAACATTAGTGACAGTGAAATTACAATTGAGCCATTAGCGAGGCTCTTCATAATTTAATTCATAATTAAAATCTAATAACATTTTTTTGATAATTATGGACTGAAAAATGAACAATAGAAATTAATGTAATTTAATTCAATTTATCGATTTTATCAACAAAAGAAATAAAAAATATATATATATATATATAATCAATCAATCAACCGAAGAACATAAATCAATTTTTACAAGAGTAACAATAACTATTAATGGAATATATATAGAGTGAAAATCAAATTAAATTAGCAGAATCCGGCAAGCCTTGCCGGAAATCATCATCTTCCCGACCAACAACCGAACCCCGTTTCGACCGCTTAACCGGAACGGCGGCGCGGCAGACCGGGCAGCTCGAATGAGAGTGCAGCCACATATCGATGCACGCGGCGTGGAACGCGTGCTTACACGCGCCCAGCAGGCGTATCTCTTCCCCTTGTGCGAACGCCGACAAGCACACGGGGCACTGGTCATCGCAACTGCTTCCGCCGCGGACTAATTCCAGTCTATCGGCCTTACAGGTCAGATCCGCCGTCGGTGCGGCGGCGGAGCTCCTCCACCAGAAGCAGGGGTTTCGAGGGCATTTTATTGCCACGAAGAGTGTGTAGGATATTATCGGTATCGTGATGACCGCCACTAGGCAAAGGACGGCGTTCAGAGGTGACATATCGGAGTTATTGTCGTGCGGCGGAGCGGTTGAATTGCTGGCGGTGAAATTGGTCGTCATTTTTTAGATTATGCTGGCCGGAAGTATATTGGTATCTATTTTTCTAGAGGCTGCTAAAAAAAAGCTTTGAGAATTAGAACAAATACTCTAATAATATTAATTAATTAACAGTGACATTTTTAATTTGCTAAACCCAGTGGATTATCTCTATAATAATTGACTACAATAATTGATTTTATTCTAGTAGAACTAGCTTAGGTACCTAAAAATGTAATTATGATATTAATTACTATATAATTATATTTGTAAAATGAAAAATGTTTTTTAGCTGATATATCTTTATTAGAATATTAAAAATATAGAATTCAATAATTTTAATACTTTATAAAGCAAATAGGGTGTGGTCAAGGACAAAGCCCAAAGGTGACAGAAAGCTGATTTTGATATAATAAAGTAAAATAAAATAAATATATTTAATTTAGGAGTGGGTATTTTAGGTATGGCGTAATTGATGCAAGTACACCCCCTGAAATGCATGGCCGATGTCACGTTGATGAGCCCACCAAAATTGATAATTGTGTAATTATCAAATAATACTTGGATTGGAATATACACTATTTAAAAAATAATAATAATATAAATTAGGAAAAAAAAAATAAACAAGTGGTTTCCAATTTTGCTTTTGTCGCTGTCACTGAGGACAATTTCTGTGGTGTTGGAATTTTGAACATTTTTTTTCTTTATATAACAATATATTATTTGTGTTGTAATTAATTATGGGTGAGAGTTGAGAGAGAAAACAAACTCCTTTTGATTGTGGTTTGATGGCGAATGTTATGCACGCACGTAATAATTCTTTCTTCTTTTACACATAAGTGAGAAGTGATAACCATTAAATTACTCAAATTCATTAGTGATGTGCTAAAAAATTAGGGATTATTAGCAAGACCCCCCTCATCTAGTAAATGTAGTTAAGAAACCCCCCCCTCCCAAAAATAATTTGAGAAAACCCCCTTGGTTAGTATTCCACCAAATATTATTTTTATAATTCCAAATCTACCCTTAATTGTCAATATACTATTTTGAAACCCTAATTTCTCTTTCTCAAATTCACTTGCCTTTCACCACCGCCGCTGCCGCTCCCCTGCCGTCCACCGCCTTTCACCACCGCCCTGCCTCTCCTCTATCTCGATGCCCACAAAGATGCGAAGAAAGGAAGTCAAGCTCGCAGCAGATCTGGATCTTCCAGACTAGCCTTTCACCACCGCCGCTGCCGCTCCCCCGCCGTCCACCGCCTTTCACCACCGTCCTGCCTCTCCCCCGTCTCGATGCCCACAAAGATGCGAAGAAAGGAAGTCAAGCTCGCAGCAGATCTGGATCTTCCAGACTAGCCTTTCACCACCGCCGCTGCCGCTCCCCCGCCGGCGGATCCGGTGGCCTGGTACATGGTGGCGGCGAGGGCGGTGCCGGTTCAAATTTCTCTGTTCATGAGTGATGGTAATGATGTTTGTGGCGGCGGTTTTGAGTGGAGGATTGCGATGGGTCTGGTGGTGGCGGCGGTTTTGGGTGGAGGATTGCGATGCCGATGGGTCTGCTGGCGGCGGCGGTTTTGGGTGGAAGATTCCGATGGGTTTGTTGAATTCACGTAGAAAAAGAAATTCGCGCAGGCAGGGCCTTAATCGACTACGTGTGTTTAATCGACTATGTTCAATAGTCGATTAAGGCTTAATCGACTATGTTTAGTAGTCGATTAAGGTTGACCGACTCCAGTTGTTAATTTATTATTTTTTTTTTTTTTGATTTTTTGTTTTATTGATTCCAATGTATAAATCAATTACAATGTTTGTATATTTTTTTTAAATATAGTTGATTTTGCATTTTTTTGGTAATTATGATTTGTTATTTTTAATAGCTAAAATTTTAATCGACTATGCATTAATAAACTTGATAGAGAAAAAAATTAAAAAAACCAAAAAAAATTAAAAAAAAATTAGAAACAAAAAAAAAATAAAAAAATTAAAGATTTTCCTTAATCGACTATGAAGCATAGTCGAATTAAGACTATTCGACTATGCTTCATAGTCGATTAAAAAAACGGAAAAAAAAAAAAAATTGCTGGAGCGCGTGCCCAGCTGTGATGAGGTGGCGGGCGGGGGTAAAGCTGGGAAACACAATGGCTGAATTGGGTCATGGACTTTTCTCAAATGGTCTAAAATATTTTGGGCCTCCCTCAATTAAAAAAAGTAGTGAGGGGGTTTTCTCAAAGAGCCCCAAAAAATTAATTCAATAATATAATGTAATAAAAGATGAATGGTTTGATACTATTATAGTGATTCTATTTTTTTTTAATTAATTTCTTATTTAGAATTTGAAACTCATGACTTACCCATGTTGAACCAAATTAATTAATGTTCATAGTTATGGGCTTTCTGATTAGTGATCCAGTGGAATAGCCCATTATTATTGGACCTTGAAACAGCCCAAAATTACCACTCGGCCCCAAATTTCAACACGGCCCATTCAAGTTAAATAATCCATAAGAAAATTAACCATTAAAAAAATAAAAATTTAATTACCTTTTATTTTGTTGAGCTTTAAAGAAAACTAAAGGAGATGTTGATCTTTGAGTTAACAAGAAAATGACTAAAAGCCACAAAATAGTAATACCACACCACTAAGAGACGTGGGCTACTTGAACAGCTCGTCTTATCATATATTTTGATAACTTATAACATTATTTAATATATTAAATGTCTATTATTTTCATTAATCGAAATTATCAAGTTGTCGAAATCACATCTGAAAATAAATATAATTAATATTTAAAATATCAAATAATTAAAAAAAAAAAAAAAAAAAAGCAGATGAGAAAGAAGATTCAACGCACCCACATACATCATCAAAATCAACATGTAAATAAAATTTACTCAAAAAAAAAAAAAACATGTAAATAAAATCCAAACGGCACCGTCGCGCAGGCAGCACCATTATCCGGTGCCGACTTTTACCCCTCTCTCTCTCTCACACACACACACACACATCTATAAATTACAATCCCATTCCCATATCAACATTTTTATTCCTTCCAATTTCATGAGACTCCTTTTTTTTATATTTGTGCAAAAAAAAAAAAAAGATTCCTTTTTTTGTTGGATAGATTAGATAATTGAGAGAAAGTAGAAGAAGAAGAAGATGAGGAGCGTTGATTGTTCAGAGTGCCCAGGTTTAATTGGATTTTATGTAGTGGAAGCTTATCCAAAAAGGTATTCTTCAAAGATCCCCTCCGATTTGGTCCTTTTCTTCGGCCTTGGCTTCATTGATTGGTAGTCGTGCTTATCTATCTATATACATAATTACATATAAAATTATTTGATTTTCAATTAAATAGAAATTGTCTGGGTTTTTTTTTTTTTCATTTTTACCAAATCAAATCAAGTATAGATTTCGTGATTTTTTTGATGGGTTTGATTCAATTTCTCTCACCTGTCTTAATTTAGGGTTCAGATCGCATTTCTAGTTGTTTATTTTCTCTCTTGCTTTTTCTTCGTATTTATTGTTCCTCTTTTTTTTTTTTTAGTCTGTTTAATTGATTGGGGAAAAATTGGGGGAATTTCATATTCTTGTCTTTGGGATTTAGGGTAAGAAATAGTCTAGAAATGAATAAATTTAGGGTTTTAATGGAGGTGGGAGTTTGCAGCTGGGATTAACATGGTGGAGGAGGTGTTGCTAAATTATAAATATTGGGTTTTCATCAAAGTGGTCATTGGTTTTAAATTAGTTATCTAGAATCTCCCTCTCGGAAAAAAAAAAAAAAGGGTATATAATTTCGAAATGGGAGATACACTTCTAACTTCTTTATCAATGGAGAATCACCACCCTTCGACAATCTTATCCATGGATTCAAGTGCCTCGTCCTCTCACGAAGAATTAGATCTCGAAATGAACCGCCATCAACTCATTTTAACCCGCCCGCCCGATATCAATTTACCCCTTTCAGCCGAACGAAGCCCGCCACCACTACTCCCGTGGAACCCCGATCCTTGTGACATTCTTGATGTAGGGCTAAGCACTCAAATATACGAAACCGAGAGTTTTCTCGCTCTTCCCAAAGCTGGTAAAAAATGCTCCAAAAGGGTTGACAGCATATGGGGAGCTTGGTTCTTCTTCAGCTTCTACTTCAAGCCAGTACTCAACGAGAAATCGAAGGCTAAGATAATCCGCGATAGTAACGGAGTTTCGGGTATCGAAAAATCCGACCTCCAGCTCGACACGTTCATGGTTCAACATGATATGGAGAATATGTACATGTGGGTTTTCAAGGAAAAACCCGAAAATGCCCTCGGCAAAATGCAGCTCAGGAGTTATATGAACGGGCATTCTCGTCAAGGAGAGCGTCTTTTCCCTTTCAGCGCTGAGAAAGGCTTCGTTCGATCCCACAGGATGCAGAGGAAACAATACCGAGGTCTTTCTAACCCTCAATGTGTGCACGGAATTGAGGTTGTGTCTTCCCCTAATCTTATTGGTCTAGACGAAGAAGATAGAAAAAGATGGGCGGAACTCACCGGAAGGGAACTCAACTTCACTATCCCACCCGAGGCTAGTGATTATGGCTCGTGGAGAAATCTGCCCAACACCGAGTTCGAACTCGAAAGAGAAAGACCACCTCCTCCATTGAAGGTCAACCCAAATTCTCATTCGAAGAAGTTGCTTAATGGATCTGTGCTGAATCTTTCGACGCAGCTCAACAATCATAATAGCAATGGGGATGTTGTGATCGATTTATCTCCTGTCGGGGGCAGCAAACGTAAGAAAGATTGTTTTCTACAGGGGAGTGATGATGGTTGCTATTTAGCCCCTGATTTGGACGCTCACCCAAACGGGCCCCACTGGTTGAACGAATTCAGCGGAGTGCTGAGAGATGTTTACGGCCCAGTTACAGGTGCAAAGACAATCTACGAGGATGAACAAGGTTATCTGATTGTAATGAGCTTGCCGTTTGTGGATCTTCAGAGGGTGAAAGTTTCTTGGAGGAATACACTCACTCATGGTGTAATTAAAGTGTCTTGTGTAAGTACATCAAGAACACCGTTTATCAAGAGACAGAACAGGACTTTTAAGCTTACGGATACTTTGTCGGAGCACTGTCCAGAGGGAGAATTTGTCAGAGAAATCTCACTCTCGACTCGAATACCTGAAGATGGGAATATAGAAGCGTACTACGATGGATCGGGCACTGTGCTAGAGATATTGGTGCCGAAATTACGGGAGGGGCCGGAAGAGCATGAAGTTCGTGTCTGTCTTCGTGCGCACAATGGAGGCAATGATGATAATAATCTCACGTTGACTTAAAAAGTCAACTTGGTGGGAAAAGAAGGCGGGTTTGTTGGTCGTTTAACATTTGTGTCTTAATGGTTTTGTAAGGTTGTGTTTACAAGCAACCTCCAGTTGCTGTGGCTATTGCATCTGATTATCCTTTTGTAGTTGTAACTGCTTTTGCAATGGAAATTATATTTGAATTGTTAGCTGATTCGACCCCGCTTTCTGCATCTTCCTTCTATTTATCTTTGATGTCGAAATTTAATGGCTTTCATTTGTGGGAGTTCTTAATCTTCATTTTAATCTGGTTTTACGTTGCACCTAAGTTTCCTGAAAAGACACATACACACACACACTCACACTTTATTTGTATTAAACATTAGCTTGACATGGAATGTAATTGTTGAATTTTGAGGAATATTTAAAGTCAATAAGAAACAAATTGAAGATTTTAATATGGGTCCATTATTCATTAATGTTATAGATTTGATGATAAGTGCATCCAACGGTTGAGAAATCATTGCGCATATATGGTAAGGGTTTGTTCTTATTGTTTGAGTTAGGAGCCGAAGATATTGATTTGGTCCATAGGTAGGTAGGCCATTTTCCATTTAGATTGAATTGAATTCTGAAGAGAAATGGGTAGGATCACAAATATAATTATTACATTATGAGACCCTTAACCCGAAATTAAGAATGTTCATATTATTAACTACCTAAATCACTCATCAGTGCAATAAGTTTCAGAATACCATGTACACAATATAATTCAAGACCTCTCAATACCAACGAAAATTACGAAACTACCAAAATTTAATTCCAGAAAATTGGGATCAAGAAGTATCCAACAGTTCAACTGAAAAGACATTAAATCTAATAGAATTTTTAGAAGAGCACAGCAAATGGCACTCTCCGAAATAAAAGATCAAAAATAAAAATATTGTTCAGCAGAAACAAGTAAGAAACCAATACTTAAAAAATCAACCCTCACAGAGGGAAACCACCAATAGGAGAGAGAATTTAGTCGACCTCTTCGATCTTGGGACCAGCAGTGCTGCCACCATGTGAAGGAGCAGCCTCGTCATCATCCATGGGAGCCTCACCACCAGCACCCTGGTACATCTTGGCAATGATTGGATTGCAAATGCTCTCCAACTCCTTCATCTTGTCCTCAAACTCGTCCGACTCTGCCAGCTGGTTAGCATCCAACCACTGAATGCTCGCCTCAATGGCATCCTCAATCTTCTTCTTGTCGGCAGCGGGCAGCTTGGAGGCAATCTTTTCATCCTTGATGGTGTTCCTCATGTTGTAAGCATAGTTTTCCAAGGCATTCTTCGACTCGACCTTCTTCTTGTGCTCCTCGTCCTCGGACTTGTACTTCTCAGCCTCCTGGACCATCTTCTCAATCTCGTCCTTTGAGAGCCTGCCCTTGTCATTTGTGATTGTAATCTTGTTCTTCTGTCCGGTGGTCTTGTCCTCAGCAGAAACGTTCAAGATACCGTTTGCGTCGATGTCGAAGCAGACGGTAATCTGAGGTACACCCCTTGGAGCCGGTGGGATCCCGGAAAGTTCGAACTTGCCGAGCAAGTTGTTGTCACGGGTTCTCGTCCTCTCTCCTTCGTAGACCTGGATCAAGACACCGGGCTGGTTGTCGGAATAGGTAGAGAAGACCTGCTCCTTCTTGGTGGGGATGGTGGTGTTTCTTGGGATCAAAACAGTCATGACTCCTCCGGCAGTTTCAAGACCAAGGGAGAGGGGAGTGACATCGAGAAGCAACAAGTCCTGGACCTTCTCGTTACCCTCACCGCTTAGAATGGCGGCCTGAACAGCGGCACCATAGGCAACAGCCTCGTCTGGGTTGATGCTCTTGCAAAGCTCCTTGCCGTTGAAGAAGTCCTGCAACAATTGCTGGACCTTGGGAATTCTGGTTGAGCCTCCAACAAGAACAACGTCATGGATGGTGCTCTTGTCCATCTTGGCATCTCTCAAACACTTCTCGACTGGCTCCATGCACTTTCTGAATAGATCCATGTTAAGCTCCTCAAATCTGGCACGGGTGATGGTTGAGTAGAAGTCAATGCCCTCGTACAAAGAGTCGATCTCGATGGTGGTCTGGGCGGTAGAAGAGAGGGTTCTCTTCGCTCTTTCACAAGCTGTTCTCAATCGTCTAAGAGCCCTGGGATTGCCGCTGATGTCTTTCTTGTTCTTCCTCTTGAATTCTTGAACGAAATGGTTGACCATCCTGTTGTCGAAATCCTCACCTCCCAAGTGAGTGTCACCGGCAGTTGCCTTCACCTCAAAAATACCCTCCTCAATTGTGAGGAGAGAAACATCAAAGGTACCACCTCCAAGATCGAAGATCAAGACATTCTTCTCACCGACACTGGTGGCCTTCTTGTCAAGACCGTAGGCGATGGCAGCAGCTGTGGGCTCATTGATGATTCTCATCACGTTGAGACCAGCAATGACACCAGCATCCTTTGTCGCTTGACGCTGGGAATCGTTGAAGTAAGCTGGGACGGTGACCACAGCGTTCTTCACGGTCGAGCCGAGGTAAGCCTCAGCAATTTCTCTCATCTTCATCAAAACCATAGATGAGATTTCCTCAGCAGCAAACTGCTTGTCTTCACCCTTATAGTTGACGACGATCATGGGCTTCTCACCAGGTCCGGGAATGACCTTGAAGGGCCACATCTTCATGTCACCTTGAACGGGAGCATCAGAAAATCGCCTTCCAATCAACCTCTTAGCATCTGCAAAAGAAGTAATACATAAGAACAGTCTCCTCGGTAGTACCAAATGTATATATGAATCATTCTTAACCAATGGGTGAAAACAAAGTATCAGGATAATCAATGAAAACACATTGGCATGATGTACAGAAATCACAACTAAAGCACTGTCAGTATACACGCAATGGACATAGATAAACAACAACTCATGTACATACTTACAGGATCGTGTAGATAGTCTTACAATGATATTATTTTCCAAATGTAATGGAAACAAACAGCTCAGTATCGATAGTGGCTAATAATAGAATCACAAGTAATTTTCAACGAATTATTGTCAACGTAATGTTTGAGTTTCATGGCATATATAATTTGGTGTTGGCTTATTTGATTAAATATAACATGGAACACACATTACATGAGAAGAACTAATACATACTCACATGATTGAGAAATACGTACAAATATCACATGTACAACAGAATTATAATAAAAAATTCATATACATGAAGTTGAAATCAGGATCGTTCAAACTAATACTATACAACTTAAGATGCTAAACTACATTAGACCAGATGTAGCAGCTAGTAAAATAAACTCAGTACGAGTCATAAGCAATACATAAACTTAACATCAAATATCAAAAACGCCAGATCCAGAACATAACAACAGATCTAACAGCAAATAAAATCAGAATCGAAGTATACAAGTCAAGTCAATCGTGAACACAAAAGTCAATCAAGTACTCCTAACATAGATCCGATCTAAAAAAAACTTGAATCAGAACACAAGCAATGAAATCCAACGCAGATAGTAGAATAGAGGAGCTCAGATCTCACCGAAAACTGTGTTCGTGGGGTTCATGGCGACCTGATTCTTTGCGGCGTCTCCGATAAGCCTCTCCGAGTCTGTAAATCCGACATACGACGGAGTGGTTCTATTTCCCTGGTCGTTGGCGATGATCTCAACGCGGTCATGCTGCCACACGCCGACGCAGGAGTACGTCGTTCCGAGATCTATACCTATCGCCGGACCCTCTCCTTTTCCTGCCATTGTTTACTGTTCTATTCTCAGATCTAAATCTGGAGAATAAAAGAATATGATAAAGTGTAAATCGTAAGGAGAACTAGGGTTTGTGAGGAGTAATATTAGAAGGAAGAGGTAGTATTTATAAGGCGACTGATGAACAGGTCACCTGTTTGTTATTGGGTTCCAGAATGTTCTGATAAAAAGCCCAATTAAAAAGGAGCCGTTGGATTGGATGCTAACGGCGATCGATTTATTCCCCTGTTTTGCGTGGAATTTGAATTATATATCGCCCGACTGATTCGTTAACGCTGAGTTGCCGACCAGGACCACGTTTTCACTCTTCCATTTGCACTTTTTATTTTATGGAAAAGACCATAATAGCCTTACTTATTTATGTCTTTGTGTAGTACAAATTATTTTGAATTTAATTTTTATTTTGTCCTTAAATTCGTCAAATACTGATTGTGCCCGAAATGTTTTACTATTAATTATAAATTTCTTTTGTATTAATTGCAACACTTAGGATCTACACTTGGATGAAGGTTAATTTAAATAAATTTATTTATGAAACTAGATCAATTAAAAACTAATAAATTTTAATTCATAAGCCCATTTTTTTTTTATCTTTTTTACCTTTTTTTCTTTGAGGGGTGTGGGGGACTGAAAAGGGAATATCCATCCATAATGCACTAGGATACATTTTATTCCGAATTTAACTTTACTATAATTATCAATTTTCTGCATTTTTTAAATTAATTTAATTATATATCATTCTACACTTTAAATTACTTTAGTAAATGGGCTTTATATTATTCTATTATTTCAATTCAATTTTCAGCCCAGTAAGCTAATTGGGGAAGCCATTGCTCGTCTTCCTTTTCATTTCAGCAGATGGACCGAATAGAAGGCAGGGGTTTTAATCTACTTTAAGTCCATACTTGTAATTGTGAACATAAAATTGTTCAAATTTCATTAATATCTTTTTTTTTTATCGAGTTTTATAAATTGTGTTTAAGTTTGATCCAATAATTAGCAATGAGCTCGATTGACATTTAATCAAGCCAAATACAAATTGATTATATTAGCTTGATCTTTTATACATATTTTGTTTCTTCAAATTGGGCTCGAGCTCCAGCAGAAGTTTATATCTAATCGAACCAAAGTATATGTTTAAGTTATGTTCGTATGTTCACCAGTCGAGCTAAAATGATTGTTTAACGATTGATGTTGAATCCAATGTGCAACATCAACTAAATTAAATTGGTATCTATTAGGAAATTATCAGCCAACTGTTGAGACAAGTAACTCATAAAAACATGTAAACCCTAATTATATTTGTATGATGAGTATTACAGTAAAAACAAAACAAAGAACACGATAATTAATGTGGTGCAGCCAAGAACGAGGCCTACATTCACCAGGAAATGGAGAATTAATCAAACACCAACAATGTTCGAGAGTTACAAAGCACAAAAAAATTATCTTACACTATCTTCTCTCTAATGTATCTCTCTTTATTCTACAGCTTTTCTATTTCCTCTCTCCCTTGATTCTCTCTGCCTTTCAGGTCTCGATATCTCTTTGTTTGGCTTTCTCCTCTCGGCACTCACGGATCTCACTCTCTCTCGCAATTCGTCTAACCCCTCTTTTGCTCATTTTGTTCATCTACTAGGGGGGTCCTTTATTTATAAGCAAACGAATCTTGTTATTGTGCCAAAGACGGACTCCTTCATTAACAATGAAGTTTCCTTCCATGACTCTTTCTACGACTCCTAGATTAATACCAATTTATTTCAACTTAATTATTTCCGACTCGGAAGACACCTCAACTCAGTTTCTTATCCACAAATTTATGCAACATAAAGTAATAAATATAATTAAATAAAATAAAAAATTGGTTGTTGGTTGCCAATCATAGATGTAGAAGGAAAAAATGCTGTCATTTTGGTGACTGCATGCCGTTAGCAACTAGAATAAATATAGTTAAATTTCATAATTAATGCTCATTGTACACAAATTCAATACTAGAATGACAAAATACAAAGTGTCATTTTCTGATATATCACACGTCTCAACCCATGCAGTAATGCAGTGTATCAAAGCATGCAAGTATTTGTTCCCAAATCCCTTCAAATTGAAACATTTGTGGAAGTAATTGTTTCCATGTAAAGAAGGCAACCTAGGTTGGCCTCATGTTATCGAATTTGATCTCGTCCATTCATTTTCTTCGGAGTTAGTTGGGCTTTTCAATTGATTCTGTTCACTAATGACGGGAATTTAATATCACCAATATATAATGAATTTGATGTAGGTCGATCGGCAAATATTACGCTCACAAAACATATATAAATTTTTATATTAAAAGTATATATTATTGGTTGGTGCATTTTCGAATTTTCAAATGCTTTGTAACTGGACAGTGCGAACACTTTTGTTGTTGGCCTCAAATAACCCTTTCCCTCTATAATTGTTTACTTTTACAAATGCTCCCTATCCTGAAATGCTACAAGAGGGAAATAATGTGCGTTGAAAACTAAAGGAATAAAGAACAAGATCGATCGCAACCCAGACAAAAATCCGACAAATCTAGCTTGGTCGATGATTTTTTTGTTTAATTTATAAATTAAGCTAATACCATTTTACGTTTATTGCAAAATTATTAGATTGATTGAATGTTATATATTCAATCTACTACCAACGAATTCTAAGAGAATGAGCATGGACTACAAAAGTGGAGTTTTGTGGTGCTAATTAACCTAATGAATTATCTAACTTTGTCTCGTATATAGATATAATAATTAAAAGAAGGGTTAAATTCTAGCTCACTACTAGCACGCAGTCGACACTCGACAACAGCCAAAAAAATATAAGCTCATGGAGTTTATGTAATTGTACTATGACTAATTAAGGCCGGAGTTTGTCGAAGGGGCTCAACTTCGATCGCAAAGAATCGAGAAATTAATGGTTCAATTCAAATTTAACGATAATTAACGCAGGGGTTTAGATTTGATTTATGGTTAGGTGCAAATGTTTTAACTCTAATGAAGTTTCCAGCCATTTGTGTAAGAGAGAATTAAATATATGAGTAGGAAGGCATGAAAGTGAAGGGTAGAGAACTTTCATCAATAGGACAATAGGAAAAGACCAAACAGTCCCCATTCCTTCAAACGTCGCTTCACTGTCAAATTGAATCCTCAAATCAAACACTCTCACTAAAACTAATTAACAAATTTATTCCCACGCATTAAAATCCAAATCATTGTTAGATTAAAAAAACAATTACTTTAATTAAATGATGTCACAATTTTTGCCAATAAATACCCCTACTCCAGCTATTAACCCATAAGCCAGCATTATTTGGCGGACATCTCCAAAACACTTTCTCCATACTGATCGATCATCTAATAAATATTTTTTCTCTTAAATAAAAATTTTAATTTCCACACCAATTATTGATTAATAATAATAATGGCGAGCAGCACGGTGGCGGAACGATCGCGCATCATGTGGTGCATGCGGCTGCAGTCGGCCTTACGAACCGCGATGGCGTGCACCATAATAGGGTGCGCCACCATCTACGGCCCGGAGTTCCTCGTCAGCGAGATAAGATTTGCGGCGTTTTCGTATCTGACGGCGGTGCTGATAGTATCCGACGCGTCGCTGGGCGACACGATGAGCGGGTGTTGGCATGCATTTTGTGCGACGGCGCAGGTGGTGCCGCTCGCCGTGCTGGGGAGGTGGCTGGTTGATCCGACAGAGGGGCTGCCGCTGGGTTATGCGGCGGTGGCTGTTGGGGTGGCGGCGTTTCTTGTGGCCATGCCGGAGTGCACGCATTTGACGGCGAAAAGGATTGCGTTTGGGCAGATTGTGTTGGTGTGCAGTGACGCCGTTATTGGTAGAGACGGAAAAAGTGACGCGGCGTTTATGAACCCAGTGTATGTTGCGGCTAGTACCGCCCTTGGTGCTTTGGCTTCTGTATTGGCGTTGCTGATACCGTACCCGAGTTTAGCCTGTCACAAGGTAACGCTATAATACATGTTTTGCTTATTTACTTTTCAACTTTCAATTTTACTTTTGCAAAAATAAATTTAAGAAATTATTTGATCTATACAATCAGAAATATTTGATTTGAAATAGAAATTAATTTTACATAATTTACAAAATTCATCTCTAAGATAAAATTTCTCCATATTAAAGCCAATTAATGGATCTGATCTTAATATTTGATCTCATTTTAGTCCTTCATATTTCAATTTGTCTTTGATATATAAAATATAAAACAAAAATTAATAAGTACTATTATGATCTATAATTAAAATTTTCAATTAAAAAAGTAAGGCTATGTTTTACAAAATATTAGATTTTAATATGCAGAGAATACATTTTGAGGAAAAGAGTTCAATATATAAATCCATTCATAATTAATTATAATATATCCTTCACATATATTTCTCTACTTTAATTTACATTTTTTTATGTTAAAATTGAAGAAGCTAGATAAATTTATATATTACAATTTATCAAATAAAATTATAAAAACAGAATATTTTATCCAAATTATTTTTTCTCTCTGTAAAAATTAATGAAAAATGCAAATTGGGGGACTCTAAGGAGAATAACTTAGAAATGAAGGGGAAATAAGATAAATAAATAAAAATGAGGGGGCAAAAAAGACAAAGTAATTGTCAAAGTTGGACTAGCCCATCAAGCTTTAAAGTTTAATGGACCAAAAAAAACAAATTGAGGGGACTATTATGCAATTTGGAAATTTAAAATACTAACATAATTTAATCCCATCAGGTACAAAAATTGTGCAGAGTATACGGTGAAAACGCTTCACAGAGGATGAATATATACATGAGAGCATTTAGCGCGCGTGACAACCACACTAAAACAGAGCTTATATCTCAAACCAAGCCCTTGTCTGAAACAGGGGACAAGCTTTTGCAGACTATCATTATCTTACAGGTATTTTTATTTCTGCAAAATTATAAGTCGACCGTTGAATCACGCGCTTTAATTCGCAATTTATTGAATCAATTTATCGTTTTTTTTTTCCAGGAAGGAATGAAATGGGAAAGACCTTGGAGCCGATATCTGGAGCCAAATAAAGTCAGCCCCGGTGAAATATTGCAAAACGTTGAACTGCAAATGAGAGGAATAGAATATTCCCTGGTATCTTCTCCCGTGCAAACAATCGATCAAGAACATCTCTCCAACGTATTGCAGGGTTTATCTATTCAGCTCGAAAAGAGACTAGAGCAACTTACGTGTTCTTCTCCTTACAACTCGAGCAAAGAATCAGAAACGAGAGGAGAATTTACGGAACAGCCATCATTACCGATCGAGGCAATGTCCCCAATACTCGAGCACGGATGGGCATTTTTCTACTTCTCCTGCGTAGATATGTTGCTGAGCGATTCTTCCGCATCGCCAAAATATCTCCAAACTCAGCCTGCAAAAACAGAGGATTTCAGCATTTTAATAAAACTCAGGAATTGGATTTCGAAAATCATAAAAAACGGGAGGCTGGAATTTGCCCTCAAATGCTCACTCTCGTTGAGCCTAGCAGTGCTATTTGGATTGATATTCGACAAAGAAAACGGCTGCTGGGCAGGTCTCACGATTGCAATCAGCTTTGTCACAGGCAGACAAGCAATCTTTACAGTAGCAAACACGAGAGGACAAGGCACAGCCATTGGATCGGTGTACGGTGTAATATGCTGCTTCCTCTTTCACTCGGAAGAAATGAGGCTATTAGCCCTTCTTCCATGGATCGTTTTCACCTGCTTTTTGAGGTACAGCAAATTGTACGGCCAAACAGGGGGGGTGTCGGCAGCCATTGGAGCACTGTTGATAGTCGGCAGAAAGAATTACGGGGTTCCAAATGAATTCGCCATTGCCCGATTAACAGAGGTTTTTATCGGCCTTTCAGCTTTCATTCTCGTGGAGCTTTTCCTGCAGCCAATCAGAGCAGCCACATTAGCCAAGAATCATTTATCTCTAACGCTGAACTCACTCGAGGATTGCGTAAAGGAAATCGGATTTTTTCCAGTGCAGAAAAATCAATTTCTCGAACTGAGAGAGAAGCAAAGAAATCTCAGTTCCTTAGTCTGCGAGCTAAGGAAATTCGTAGCGGATGCTGAGCTCGAGCCCGATTTCTGGTATTTGCCTTTCCGTGGTTCTAGCTATCAGAAGTTGGTCGGTTCTTTGTCGAACATAGTGCACATGTTGTACTTCATTACGTACAACTTCGAAATACTTCTAGAACTATCCGAGAAAAGCAACGTGTGCAAGGAATTCCAGGAGCAGATAAGTAACGAACTGGAATTATTTCAAGAAACGCTAAGCTCGTTACAGGTATATCTGGAGAAGGCCCTTTCTACTGAATCTCAAGCCGACACTAACGGGAGCATCGATGAGAAGTTCAGAGACCTTGAAATGGGGAAGCCACAAAATCGAGAAAAACAAAGTGTTAGTATCATCGCAGAAAATAAAGAAACGGAGATGAGTAGTGATGAGGTGGAGAGTGAAGAATTAAGAGAGAGAATGATTCGATGTTTGGGTGCGACGGGGTTTTGCATCAGTTCGTTGATGAAAGAAATAGACGATACCGAGATGTGTATACGAGAGATAGACCAATGGGAGAGTTAGTCGAACACTCTTCATTTTTCTTTTGCTTCTGTAAATTTTTAACTAGTACTGTGAAAGTTCTTACATCAACATTATAGCACTGTAATTTGAACCACAAACTTAACAGAAGATGAAACATTCAGTAGAAATAAACATGTTTCAAAATTAAAAAATTAAATTAAATAAAGGACTGATAAACAGAGAGCACTGAATGGAATTTTATACAATTAATTTAAATTATAATCAGGAAATCATGAAGAATTGGTCAATTGGAATCGAGAAATAGCATAAATTGAAAGATATATTGAGAATTTAATATTCATTTCGGGAGGAAAAAAAAAAGGGGGGGGGGGAATCTGATTACAGAGCCCACAGTCGATAAACCCTAATCATCTAATAAAACTACTAGGAATAGAAAGCTTAGTCCTAAACATCCATCAATTGAAACCCTAACCACCGAATCCATAGAGAGTACGGCCCTGCCTCTTGAGAGCGTAAACGACATCCATGGCCGTGACGGTTTTCCGGCGAGCGTGCTCGGTGTAAGTAACGGCGTCGCGGATGACGTTCTCAAGGAAGATCTTCAGGACGCCACGTGTCTCCTCGTAGATGAGGCCGCTGATACGCTTGACGCCGCCTCTGCGAGCCAAACGGCGGATAGCCGGCTTGGTGATGCCCTGGATGTTATCCCTGAGCACCTTACGGTGTCGTTTGGCTCCGCCCTTCCCCAAACCCTTGCCGCCCTTTCCGCGCCCTGACATTTTTCAATTGAGAGATTGAAGAGGGGAATTGATTGTTGATTGAAACTTGGAATTGTGGTAGCCGGGATTATAAAGGATGTCTCGTGGGTTCGAAGTGGAATTTCAGCCGTTCGATCTCAAACTTTAATCAACGGATAGGCGCGGCGATCCCGGCCTTATGTGTTAGGCCTATCTGAGCCGTTGATACGGATTAGATCGATGGTGTTTATTTGTCTACTGATTAGATGGCACGG
Organism: Erythranthe guttata; assembly: GCF_000504015.1. The sequence goes on along the minus strand of NW_012194309.1, from coordinate 905,527 downwards.
ATCGTGGTATTGCAACTTGTGTGGAGCTTTGCTGGGCCTGGAAGGTGGACTTATTTGGTACCAAATAAAAATATTTGGGCCTTTCATGAAACTATTTATTCTTTAATTTAATAAAACATATTATTTGTTCTGTGGCCTGTTGGACTGTTACCTTTCGGGCCCAATACCGGTGAGTTTTAAAATATTTTTTTTTTTTTTTAAAAACACTAAACTAAAACAAAGCATGCTTTCGTCTATAAACTTATGTCTCGTTTGGTTGTCAAGATAGATTGAATAATCTAATGAAAACTCAATTATTTTAGTTAGACAACAAAAAATTAATATAATATTTACAGATCGACTCGACAAGTTATTAAATGATACAGACATCAAACGAAGTTCTCGATTATTTAGTTAATTATTATATCGTAAAGGAGAAAGAAGATGTTTTGAAGTGCGGTAAGGGGAAAGCATATATAATAAGAATGGTGGATAAATAAATAGATGCATTAATTGAATTAAATAGAGCTTTACAAGCGTGGTTTCTTTTGTTGGAGAATCCACAAACCAAATGGCTCCATTGTTTCCATCTTCCCACCTTTTATTATTTATTCATTTAATTAATTAATTTACTTCTCTTGCCAAACACCCCACTCCAAACTACTAATTTTCCCATTTGCTTCCACCACTCAAACACCCCCACGCGTGCATCTTTATTTTGATTTTTTATACATTTAAATCAATTTTATTTATTTATACATACATAACATATTGTTTTTTTATATATGTATGAATAAAGGTTAAGTTTGCTTGTCTAATAATTGTTTGAATTGAGTACATATAGAGTTCATAAGAGAATAACATCTTTAATTTTGCTAAAATCATTTAGGTTCAACTAAATAATGATTCAATTCGATTATAATTTATATGCATGTGGGAACCAAACAGAAAAAAGAAAATTGATTGGAAAATTGCGTATACATGCTCGTATATATAGCAAAAGTAGTTTAACAGCCGATAGTCCATATAGAAAGTGATGTGATAAATGTTGTTTAAGTTTTAATAATAATGTTTCGATTAAAAGATGATTTTGACCACTTTGGAGGTTGAATATAGCAAAACTCAAAACACGGAATTTGTAATTCCTTGAGTTAACTTTCAAATCCAATTTGAATCGCCAAGATTGGAAGTCATGTGAGAAAGATATGAATGAATCAATGAACATTGTCAACAACTTTAATGTTTGAGTTATCCAAAATTCAATACGTGATTAATTCATACATAACTTTGTGACCCAACATTCAATATATATGATTCAAATTGAATTAGAAAACTAACTCAAAGGGCTACAGTTTCTGTGTTTCACAATTTGCCAAAATCATAATAGAAGATGATCAAAATCACGTTCGAAGTCAAAACATTATCAGCAAAACTGAAACGACATTTATCATTTCAGATACACAAATTAGTTTGAAAGAATCGCTCCATAAATTACAGTAACTTGATAATAAATAAATAAAAACTAAAACCAAGAAATATTGCAGTAGATGATTTTAAATAATTTATAATTGAACCATGCTTAAAGTATTTTATAACAAATAATAATAATAAGATGTGCCTTGAGGAATTTCCCTTTGCCTTTATATTTGTACTATTATTTATTATAACATCTCTCGTGAATCAATGAATGGAGATCACTTTATCAAAGACTTTGAACTTGATTGTATTGTTCCCTCCACTCCAAACAACAAGGCGTGAATTTCTCAATATTAAAATACTAATTAAAAAAAATTGATGCGAATAATACTAATTAATTAATTAATTACGCAAAAATACTTGACATTATTAGACCCCTACTAATATAATAATTACAATTTCTGCCCAAGGATCTTCAACTCTGTGCACAAGATTTTCTTTCAGGTGATAAATAATCATGGCCCAACTAATTATTTTATTTGTTCAACAATATAAAATTTACCCCTCATTCACACTTAGAGCCCGTTTGGCTAAGCTTATTAAAACATCTTATAAGCTCCTACATCTGATAAGATGTTTTAGGAGCTGATAAGCTGTTAGATCTTATTTTAAAAATTATTTTTTAAGGTGTTTGTATATGTAGCTTATAAGTTACTTTTTGTTTTTATAAGTTGTTCAGGTGTTTGGAAATAAAAGGTCTGTTTATTGCTATAATGACAAAAAAGTACATGACGCCACTATAATTGTTAAACTTATATGACTCAAATACTTGTGTTCCTAAAATATTATTATAATATTTACAAATTATTTTTTCAAATAATAATAATAATGTAAAATAAAAGTTGTAAAAGAAATATATTTTTTTATATAGATGAAAGAAATATAATTTATCATGGAGATAATAAGAATATTCGTGTATTTTTATATACATATAAAATATAAATAGAGAATAATTTTTTTTACAATTATTATGATAATTACGATAATTATATTTAACTAATTATTAATCTTGATTACAAGAATACGTTGTTTTGATAAAATATAAATATTATTAGTATTCATGTAATATAATAAAGTATTTGGGGGTAATTTTGTATTTTAAGTGTTTTAATAAATAAGCAAATAAGATCTTAAAGAAAAAAGGTGGGGTAGAGGTACTTTTTTAAAAACATCTTATAAGCTCCCTAACAGCTTATTTTTGGAAAAAATAAGATCTTTTGCAATTTTTTTACCAAACACCTTTTAACAACTTATAAGCTCCTAAACATCTTATAAGATGTTTTTAGGAGCTTATAAGCTTAGCCAAACAGGCTCTTAATTAGTTTAATCTTTTTTCTCCAATTAATTAAAGTTTATTTTCCAAACTTTAGTTAGTGGATGGCCCATTTGGTTCACTAACTCAGCATAAGTATCAATGTAATAATTATTTAAATAAAACTATGTCCTATATTTTTGTGTGTGTTTGTATCTCTTTGTATTTGGTGCATTATTTAGGGGATTAGTCAAAACTTTAATTTGACTATCGTTGTCGAACGAATACCTACCACATTAATTATGATAATTTTGGGAAAATTTTCAACAAGGGCATATAATAAATATATAGAAAAATTAAAAAAATATATAGAATTGGATTAAAGACTTTAATGGGCTTAAAGAATTAAATTAATGAGACTGGTCCATTAATTTATTTATTTATAGAATAATCGTAGTTTGGTTTATTGCGGATGACCCAATGGGGTTGATATCCTATAAAAAATTAGTTTTTGAATATATTTTTAATCTCGATTAATTTTCAAAAACTATACTTATAAATATTAATATTAATATGTACTTATATTGCATGTGAATTGATAGAATTTTGCATTTTATCGTATGAAATAAAAAAAAATTACTTTAAAAAAAATTAATTTCGATAAAATTAATGACTAGTGCATAAAGTTATGCACTAGTATAGTTTTGTGTGTGACACCCAAATTGATGATTAAAATACGGCCATAAATCACATCAATGAAAAGTAGTATTAGTAGGCCAATTGCACCCTTTTATTTTTCCCCTTTTTCTTTCTAAAATAAATATTGACTCCAAAAGTGATTTTGTGATGGGTTTAAACAGCATACTTGATATAGATGCTAACTGGACCATGTTTTTTTTTGTTTTCTTAATGTAATTTTCTCAAATTTATAAAAAATAAAAAAGGAAAAAAAAGGTAACTAGGGGCCAACTTTTATGTTGGTATTCTTTTGAATGTATGATTAATAGTTTGAATGGTCAAGAATGTATGATTTCAGTCTTCATATGAAGCATAGGATACCTCCTCTCATTTTCCCTTTTTGAATCTTTGATTCTTCAATCCTAATTATTTTCTTATGTTTGTGCTTAAATGAATTTTTTTTTATTTTTTATTTTAATTACAAACAACACAGAAAGAATAATTTCAATTATGGTTGATTATGAACTTATGGAGTAGTAAACAATTGGATGAATCATAATACAACCACCCATGGGTCCCACCAATTTTACACACACACTACAGAGAGAGAGAGAGCTCACGCACGCACGCAGACAAAGCTAGCATGATTGTTCACACGTTTGGCACACCAACATATGAAAAAATAATAACTGTAAAATAAAATTCATCAATAGTGAAAAGTTAAATGCAAATAAATGTAATTTAATGTGCCTCCGAATTATGTGTCTATATAGGTTCAAGTGTCTCACCCACCGTGCAGCACTCCTCATCTTTTGACTGTCTTTTACTCTCTCTCTCTACATCTTCTCTCTCTAGAAAGATTTGTGCTGTACTCTGTGGAAAGATTTGCCGTTTCTTGCTTCTGGGTTTTTGGCTGTTTGTGTAAGTCTTCATTTTCTTCCCTATTTTTATTTTTGTTGCCGTATTAGATTGCGTTGAGCTGTACCGGAATAATGTTATGTTTGATGTTTGATTTTGCTGTTTGTTTATTATATGTTTATGTTTCTTTAAGGTTGGTCTGTTTGTCATTAATTAGATCTATTTTTCTTGCTGTTTTGAATCTTTTTTTGTTTTGCTGCCTGACATTAGCATTTGTAAGAATTGTAGTAATTAAGGTATCAATTATCATAGCATGGGGAAAAAGATTGGGTTTTTATTTTTTTTAGCCTTCAATTATGTAGGGATGAGATGACTGTTTCTTATAAATACTTGTTGAATCTTGGAATGGAATTGGAATCTACTCTCCTTCTGGTTAAAATAATTCAGCTTTTTTCGTCGCATAAATATTTCCGTTCAACCCCATCGTCCATAAATGTGATTTAAAATGATCTTGTAATATCAGGGTTTTCGGGTTTCTGGTTTCGGGTTTTCGGGTTTCACATATATTTTTTTCTTTTATTATGTGACAAAGATGAAAACTTTTTTTTTTTGGGATCATTTATGTTTTTCTTTGATTGCAACAATTGCTACCTTAATCTGCTTATTTGTTTGAGGGATCTTCCCAAATTAGCTACCTTTTTATTACCTTGAAACATAAAACAAAGGAAAATCGTTTTGTCAGCCTATTTACATAAAAAAATTAAATTCGTGTTGTTTACGACATTTCGTTAATTTTCTAAATATGGTTCTGAATCAATTCGTTTATAATATTCCAGCAGGTAGGGGGCTTTTATAGTTATTACAAAAGTGGCAACCGATCAAAGCGACGACCAGTATGCGGTGGTATAGTCTGTCCATCGACGTGTTTCGCAAAGTTATCTCTTTGAACTTGTACTGCCGCGTCATTCTCTAAAACCCCGTCAATTCGAAAGTCGCCTTTTTTATTTCTCAAATTTTCGTATTCCTCTTTGAATCTTTTGTTATTCCAATGGGATCTACTCACTTTGTTGTCATTCCACACTTTGTTCGCTGCATAAGTTGAACTTTTTCTTCTACACCCCTGTAACTTTGGCAGCCCATTTTTACTTTTTTTCTTAAATATTGTCTTTCACACTCGTCTCGATATTTTTATTTGGATTAAGTTTTTAGTGATCTTTCGCCGGATCAAGATTAGTTATTTATTTCCCTTCTTCGAGCAAAGGATTCTCAAATTGTTAGAAAAATCTCCGATCAAAACTTTCGGTGTGATTTCGAGTGAAGGTGGTTTGGCAAAAGTAGTTATGGTAAGCCAAGCAGCTAGTCAGACAAGATTTCGTGAATTGAAACACGAGAAAGGAATTGCCGGTTGTGCCACCATAATCGTTAGAGTTATAGTATGCTTTCAACCCCTTCAAGATTGCCAGGTCAGCATCCAACATTTTTACTACGATTTCTATAACTGTTTTTTTCCTAAGATGCTCGATTATCTTCACACGTACTAATAATCTGTTTTTTTCCTTGTCTGTATTTCAGGCCGAGTATTTTCGTCATATGCTTAAACCCGTTACGTAGATAGATTTTTATTTTCACTGCATTCAAGTTAATAAGCTGGATTTTCCTTATTATTTCTGTTTTCACCCCCACACGAGACGACAATCAATCAATTACTCTTAGGTACGTTAAAAAAAAAAAAAAAAAAAAAAAAAGTCGACTTTTCCCCCGTTTTCCCTAACAGCTGTGCTAACGAATACTTATTACAATCAGGTCATTCATTAACTCTGCTCGATGAAAAGGACCTCCGGATTTGGATATCATCATCATCTGATGTCAGCTAATTCGACTTTATCCGGTTTTCCTTTCGATGCGGGCCGTCACTATTCGTTTGAGGATCCGACATCGAGAAATGTTCCCCTGCTTCCATGTAATGGGTTGCAAGAATCAAACGCAAGTGAACTAAATGTTTCAAGAAATCATTTTTACGATGTGCCCAGAGAGAATTTTCACGCGGGCCCCACCGAGTTAGGACAGCCAAAAATTCCTACAGCGCCTGCTCATCAGAAGAGATTTCTCGTCTTCGATCAATCTGGTGACAAAACAACATTGATGTACACTCAATGGTCACCAAAACCTCATAACCCGTACAATTTGAATAAAGAAGGGCCCACGTATAGTAACTTTCCTTCGAGGCCAAATACGAAAGATGAAATCATCGAAGATAACTCGGAAAGAAATGCTGCCATGGAAGGTGAAGAAATGCATGAAGATACCGAAGAACTAAATGCTCTGCTCTGCTCGGATTACGACACTGATATTTCTGAAGACGATGAAGAAACAAGCACCGGTCATTCACCTAGTACAATGACTGACAATGGGGTACCCGATTCGATCGAAGCTGACAGTTTTGGTGGGCCCACTAAAAGGCAGAAGCTTTTTCATGCGAAAACCTCTGCATTGGAAGATGACGCAGATTCCAGTTACGGCAATGGTTGTAAAAGATCGAGGAAGGAGAAGATAAACGAGACGGTGAGAGTACTGCGAAATGTAATTCCGGGTGTGGATGGGAAAGAAGCAATGGTTGTTATCGACGAAGCAATTCATTACTTGAGATATTTGAAGGTCAAAGCCAAGTCTTTTGGACTCGATTCTCTTTGAAGTTTTATTCACCCGCCACCGATAAAATTATTCGTAAAAAGACTTGTGATTTGCTGTATAAGGCAGTCCCGATATTTGTTTCGAAGAAGCCTCGTCAGCACCCTCTTTGAAGAGTTGTGTTTACAGTTGTTGATATTGAGTGATGTTCATGAGATGACTGATTTATATAGTTTTTTTGGTTTTGATGTTTAATGTTGTTTTGGATTAGTTGTGTTGTGATAAACTGATAATATTTTGGTTTTGTGATGTAAATTTGTTGGGTTCTGTTTGGCTTACACAAATAAACAAACATGCTTATAAAAATAATAACACTTGAACAAAAAAAACAAAGAAAGTTAAGTCAAGATATCGCCGGATTGACCCTAACACATGGAGCCGTTTTTCCAGGGCTTTTGAGATCCTACACCGGGTGAAATACATCGGGTAGATCTTTACCATTTATATACACACAAACATACACACCCACATTGGTATGTGTAGATCAACGGTAAAAAATCACACCCACATTGGTATGTGTAGATCAACGGTAAAAAATAACCCGGTGTAACCTTCACCGGGTGTAGGATAAATAAAACCGTTTTTCCAGCTCGGCTCGATACCCTTTTTGTCAAAGTCGACACCTGGAAATCAATCCACTTTGACAGCAGCACCAATTCAGTATTAGATACAAAGCCCTAGATCTACCCTCTCACTCACTGAGTTGATTCAGCGGCACTCAATCAAGAATCAGTTCACTCGAAAGACCGAAACACTCACGAAATTCTTCTTTTTTCACTTAGTTTCCCTCGCTCACATTCCATCACCCTAAGATAGGAGAAGAAAAAAATTGAATAGTGTCCCACCTCTTTCTCATAGTCTGCAGCTGCTTCTATAGCACAAGAAACAACGATCAAAGACAACAAAACTGCCTTCGAATTAATGCTCTACATGTGATTTGGTCCGTGGGGCTTCGTCTTCCTCGAGTCACCTTCCGTGCTTACTCCGATGATGGTACCTGCAACGCCGGGAGGGGTTCCCGGCGGGAGAGCTCCGACGATCAAGTCAGTGATCGGAATAGAGGAATAAATGTATGCAATGTAACAGTAAAGTGGTGTATTTTTCGTGTGTGCGTGTGTTTGATGATCCTTCTATTTATAGATGAGGAAACCTTGGCCTCCAAGGTTTCCTTTTTTAGGGTTTGCTCCCTCTTCAAGTTACGTGTTTGGGCCTGTATTGCCCTGGGCTCGCCCTACTTCGTTTTAGTATTGGGCTGTCGAGTTAAGGTATTTTTATATGGTCTCCGAGGTTGTACGGTCCAACGACCTCGCCTATATCTTTCGAGCTGAGCCATCATGGGCTCCTCATTATGGGCTGATCATAATGGGCCTACGTTTATTCGGTATTGCCAAGTTGGCCCGTATCAACTACTCCCCCCTACTCCGAAGTCTAGAAGTCGTGATTAGACTAGGAGTATTATTCACGTGTTGTCTTTTCACCTTACATCTTACATCGTTTTTTCTCTAGTTGTATGACTCATGCGTTTATCTCGGCGTATTGGCTTGAATGTCTCTAGCGATTTACATACTCGATTTAATAGGCTATTCTTGCCTATTATAACAACTCATTTTTGTTTCGATTCAACAACTCATTTTGTGCGATTTAATGCCTCGTTTTTGCGCGATTTAACGCCTCATTTTTCAACGCGATTTAACGCCTCATATTTCAACGCGATTTAACGCCTCATTTTTTACGCGATTTAACGCCTCAGTGTAATACGCGATTTAACGCCTCATATTTCAACGCGATTTAACGCCTCATGAAACACGCGATTTAACGCCACAATGTAACCCGCGATTTAACGCCACAATGAAACACGCGATTTAACGCCACAATGTAACCCGCGATTTAACGCCACAATGAAACACGCGATTTAACGCCACAATGTAATACCTTCAAGAAAGGTGATTGAGAGACTTACCTCGACGGGCATTACGTCGGCGAGATTCGATTAGAGAACACCGAGATGGTAACGTTCGAGACGGCGTAATCTGGCTCGGGATTTTCTTCCTCGGCTTCGCGAATTGAATTTTTCATGCTTTGAAGTTTAGTCAACAGCTGTTTGAAATAAACCTGGTCCTTTGTAGCATTATCTTCGTACGAAGAATCGTCGTAGAAGCCCAAAACTTTCAATAATCGAAAAATTCTTGCCCTCAGATAACTAGTTTGATCTGACAAAGAATTGAGCTCAAGTTGTTGCTCGGAACTTTTCTTCTCCAACTGCAAAATCTTCATTTCCGACGAAAACGATTCATGTAGAAGTTTCTAATTCTTTACAAGCATGGAATCACTACTTTCCTCCAACAGTCGAGCAGTACTGCGTAAGATGATTATCTCGATTTCCAAGCTAAGAACGACATCTTTCAGGGCTAAATTTTCCGCCTTTTGCAACTCAGGCTTTCCAATCAATACACTCGTTTCCTTTTCGAGGCTAATATTGACCTCATTTTGTCGGTTCAGATATGCGAGGAGTAATTTCACTTCTTCGATCTCTCTCCTGGAACTTCTCAAGACTTCAGATACATTAGCAGATGATAAAAATTCAAGAATTGCATCCTCGTTATACCGATCTGACTCGTATTTCTCATCTTTCGGATCCGAAAACTTCTTCAACAAATACGTATTTTCTTGATTCACTTTCGAGTAAACTGCCTGTAATGCATTATACGTCTTCTGCAAATCAGCTTGTTTGACACAAAGACTCCCGAATTCAGCCTCGAGTACAACAGCTTCTTCACGACCTTTACTCATATCCGGCTTCAATTTCCCATTTATTTTCACAAATTCATTTTTTTTTTTTTTTTTTTTTTTGTGTGTGTGTTCGACAGCACTAAGCTTCTCAGCCATGAGTTTTGACTCTTGCTCCAAGTGTATTTTCTGCGTCTCGATTTCGACGCCTTTTGACTCCAACTATTCAAGAAGAGTTAAAAGAACCGAGTTTTTAACCAAGAGCTCTTGCTTTTCATCCTCGTATTCCGAAAGAGAACATTTCGTATCTTCAATACTTTCAAGAATGCAATGCAAGAAAGTTTGTTCGTTTTCGACAACCTTTTCCTCAGGAGCAATTCCCAATCTCAGCCTCTCGATTTCATCCAATAGGAGCTCAGATTCAACTTGCTGCTCAAGACTTTCACCCTCCAGTTCGGATGTCAATTTCTCCGCCAATTTCGATGCCTCGACGTGCTTTTGACACTCAATAATGAGAGTGTAGTTCTTCTCTTCCATATCTTTTATAAATTTATGCAAGATGGATATTTCGAACTGCGCTTTCAAAGCTTTATCGAGTTCTTGCTCTGTTTCCTTTTTCTTACACGTGTTCTCTTCTTTAAGGAGATTGATTTGATTTTCGAGCCCGGTCAATCGGGCTTTGCTCAAAGTCCGAGAGCTTGTCCGTTCTTGATTTTCCTCGTCCAACGAAACCTTGAACTTTTCGACTTGATCGTGCATGGCTTCTTTCTCTTTCTCTAAATCAGTGTATTTTTCTTCCAACCCCATAATTTTTTTCTCCAAAATCTGCAGCCTTCTCTCCACATTTTCCAACTTCGAAACTAAACTGCCCCTTTCGGTCAAAAGACACGATCTTTCGTTCTTGAGCAATTCGCGAATCTCTTCTAACCCTTTCGATTTTTTCCTCAAACCTTCGAGCTCGATTTTGGCGGTGGATAGTGAATTCTCCAAAACGGCGTTTCTTCCCACCAAACTCTGCATATTCTCGGTCATGGCTTGCAATTGAGACACAATTGAAGCTTTCACAGCGACTAGAGCAGTTTTTTTTTCTCCGTAAATAGATTGGCCCGATTCCAACAATGCGTCTTCAATATTCTCTAGCTTCTGCGACATGATTGCTTTCTCATTTCTGCCGTTTTCGCATAGTTGCCTCAGCTTCGAATTCTCCTCGTGCAAGCACGTAATCGAAATCAACACATACGTGGGGTCGAGACCTGCTTCTTCCACTTGCTCCACTAGATCCCGATAGTGCCTATTCCACCCTTCGATTTCTTCTTTCAAATTCGAAATTTCCCTTTGAAGAGAAATAGTTATCCCAATGTGGTGCGAAATTTTCCTTTTCGAGCATTTCCTTAATCTCCCTCAAACTAAAGGTTTCATTCTGCATACTCTCCATAGAAGAGTTCGTTTGGCTCAAACTATCGTTTTCATCTCTAACCCTTTCGAATCTCTTCTTCCAAGCAATTTTTGCTAGCTTCAGTTTCTTCCAGCTTTTGAACTACATTTTTGAGCTCAAGCGTCAGAGCCATTTGATCATCTCGAGATTTAGAGTGCGAATTTTGCAGAGTCTCGAGAGTGGCTTCGACTTTTTCGTGACGTAAATGCCCGTCTTTTAAACGCACTTCAAGACTCTCCAATTCGCCCTGCTTTATTGAGGGTTCTTGATCTTTCGCAGCAATCTTTTTCACAAGATTATCCGCTTCGGCTCGCAGTAATTGATTCGACTTCTCGAACAGAGCACACTTCTCTTCGGTAGTCTTGAGCTTCGTATTTCCAATCGAGACTTTATCATTCAAGCTTGATATATCGTTCTCAAGCTTGGATATAATTTCCAGGCAGCACTGTACGTAGGGCCGAAGCTTCTTTCTCGTCGTTCAGATCAGCGAACGCCCTTTTCAGTTCAGAAACTTCAGCTTCAACTCTCTTGGCTCGTTTCTTAAGAAGGCTGGCCTCATTTTCGATTATAGAGATTTTGTTCTCCAACTCCGATATTTTTTCGGGGCACTGTTTGTACTGTTGCATCACCGTCCCCTTTTCGAGCTCTAATCCCGACATTTTATCTTTTAGGGTTCGAGATTCACTTTCTGCTTCAAACGCTTTTTCGTCGAGCCTCTTCGTATCTTCTTGGAATTTCGAAACCATAGCCTCGAGATCAGATATCCTCTCCAAATACTCTTTCTGTTTGACCAGTCCAGCATTCTTTTCAACCTCTAATCGAATCAGAGCTTCCTTCAAAGCTTGGTCTTCGATTTCAGCTCTTCCCGATTTTTCTTGTGCCTCATTCATCTCTCCCTCGATTTTACAAAGCTTTACCAGACATTGTTATCTTTCTTCGTAACTTTATGCTCGAGATGGCGAGCGAGGTTCATATGACCAGTGCGAGGTAGAAGAGAACTACAAGCCTTAAAGAATTCCACTTCGAGATAAGAAACGAGCTCAGCGGCAAACGAGATCGTTGACTACTCACTTTTGTGTTCGAGATATAACTCTGGCATTTTAAGAGCTTTAAGAAATATTTCCCGGAGTTTGAGATGTACGAGGCGAATTCGAGCTTCAAGAAGGGTGAACTCTGATAAATTCAAATCTTGGAGAACTTTTAACAACCATAAGTTGCTCAAGGAGATTGGCTCTGTAAATGTGGGTTCCTCGACAAGACATTTGTACGTAATATATTGGTCCTCCAAGCAATAAACACGAGCCCCAAGAATCACGAGCTCTTGGAGAGGTTTGTCCCATCATTGAGCTCGCAACTTCGAAATATTCATCTCGTGGTAACGAAACTCTTAAATTCTTCTTATTTTCTATCAATCCCATTATAGATTTCGCGTTGACAAAAATGGGCTGAAGTTGCTCTCGGGTCTGGAGGAGATGTAACTTGCATTTTTTCTGGGCATATATCGATAATCTACCACCCCTCCGAGTTATATCTTCGTTGGGTGACTTTTCAATGTGCAAGGGAATTTTCCTGTGGAACACCGTGCGAGTCAATTTCAATTGACAATTTTGTGCTTGTAAGCTCCGAACTAACAAGCGACACAAGATCCCGGGAAAATTATTATTCCACACCTCTTTTCATAAACTGTTGAACGCCGTCCTATGAAAATTAAATCATTGATCCAATTGTTTAGTGTCTTTATGCCGTGGTTGAGTCGTCCCGTCTCGTCTCGTACTGAACCGCATCGAACTCATGCAAGATCGAGCTCCAATATAAGCTTATCTCATGTTTCCACAAGTATTACTGTAATGTTTCCCACTTGTAATAAGTTTTCACGGGCCAGAACGACCTTTGCCCAAACATCTTTTTCGGAGATTAGATTTCCTCACCGTCTCGATAATTGGGGAGAAGCCTCATTCAAGAATCATTTCGATTTCCTCTTGCCACCCAATTTGATTTTTAATATCATACCTCGTCGATAGTTTTTTTTTTTTTTTTCAAATGCTAATGTGTTGTTATTCCCATCTCTCAGTAAAAGATTATACTCGGTAATAGCTCGTCCCGGCTTCTCACAGTACAACTCGACTGCCATAGTCTTATAAATTCAAAATATCCATCAATTGGTCAATGAGCTCTGTCTTTATTTCACTCTTTTCAGCAAACTTCGGTTTGATTCTATCCCGCAGGGTCACCTGTTGCGTGCGGTCTGACCAAGATATGACTTATAAAACGAAGCCGCGGTTATGCTTTCATAGAATGTGCTAGCAAAAGCCTGTTGTTCTCCTGGAGCTTCGATCAAACAATTTATGTGCACCATCATGACTTCCATCTTTCACTTCGGTCTGGCCAACCACAAATTGTCGGTATCTAGCATTCTTCACCAATCGTTTAGAATTGCTTCATAAAACTGAAAATCCACTGTCAACAAAACTAAGAACTCGTGGTGCTCATGATCCTGCCACAAATGCGACATGGGTCGGCATACTCCTCCCTTTTCGTTTGTTCTCCCTTTTTTTTTTTTTACAAATATCCGGCTCTTGGAGGTTCCAACCCATAACACAGGTGCGAGCTGCTAGAACCCGGGCGAAGAGAACCCCCTTGATATTGATTTCTACACAATTCGTTGCTTTGAAAGAGAACCGTCATGCTAAAGCTTTAGCCGTAGTTCATATACATATGCGCGTTTTCAATAGGCATAAAAAATCACGAGCTCCTCTTTCCAACAACTTCAAGATAAACACGGAGCTCGATTCGAGCCTTGGAAGCTGACCAGGTCATAAAATCTCTGGTGCAACTGCAGTTCGATGGGCGAAATGCGAAGTGCACTGTTCAGCACGGAGTGTGCTCTTTGTGGCCTTATATCGAACAACTTGCGGGTGGGTCTATAGATTTGGGAAAAATCATACGAGGGGACAAGGGTACTTCGAAATTTTCCCCTTCTCTTCCCGATTCTTCTCGATCTCAATCTTTTCACATGTGGTGGTTTTTCGAGATTCGATCTCGACAGACGAGGTCGACGTCAGCGAGACATGGGTAGGCGAGACTTTGCTTGGCCGACGGGATCAACGAGACTTAAGTCGGCGGACATGGATCGACGAGCACTGAGACGGGGTTGAATCCAGGTTCCGAGGAAGTCAGCTTTTAGAAATCGGAGCAGAGCATCGAGCTTAGCCAAATCGTATAGAGAAAACCAAGCTTCCAAAATAACCATTTTGAAGGGTAGATACGATCTCGAGACTCGTGTGATTTTGGCTTTGGCATGATTCAGAACCACTTCACCTTAATTATAACTTTCGTTCTCCACTATTTTGCCAACTTAAAGTTGAAGTAACTTGCTCGGTGTTTGACAAGCTTCAACAAATGTCCCTCTGTAGTTTCTTGGCCTCTTTTCCCGCCCTGATTCGTCAAGCACTCGATTCAGAATTTGGACTCTGTTTCATGTTGTTTACCTCGTGAATCTGCTCTTATTTATTTTTCTCTCTAGATTTTGATCGATTCATCAGATCTGGATTCTCCTCTTTGCAATTTATCGATTCATCAGATTTAGATTCGAAACACAAGATTTGAGCCCCTTTCTTGGTTTCCGTTAAAAAACTTCCCAAGAAATACAGTGAACCGTTCTTCCTCGATCTTGCAGCTCATTATCTTCAACCCCATGGAGAAGATTCCAAAATTCAAATCATTATCGTCTTAGCTTGATTTCTGTTTCCCACAGACGGCGCCACTTGATTTGGTCCGTGGGGCTTCGTCTTCCTCGAGTCACCTTCCGTGCTTACTCCGATGATGGTACCTGCAACGCCGGGAGGGGTTCCCGGCGGGAGAGCTCCGACGATCAAGTCAGTGATCGGAATAGAGGAATAAATGTATGCAATGTAACAGTAAAGTGGTGTATTTTTCGTGTGTGCGTGTGTTTGATGATCCTTCTATTTATAGATGAGGAAACCTTGGCCTCCAAGGTTTCCTTTTTTAGGGTTTGCTCCCTCTTCAAGTTACGTGTTTGGGCCTGTATTGCCCTGGGCTCGCCCTACTTCGTTTTAGTATTGGGCTGTCGAGTTAAGGTATTTTTATATGGTCTCCGAGGTTGTACGGTCCAACGACCTCGCCTATATCTTTCGAGCTGAGCCATCATGGGCTCCTCATTATGGGCTGATCATAATGGGCCTACGTTTATTCGGTATTGCCAAGTTGGCCCGTATCAACATGTAAGGCGACGAACGATGAAAAAAGTCACCACAATCAAAAGTGAGTTAGAGTTTTCAAATCTCAGCTTATAAAATCTGACGGCCAAGATTTGACTGTTTGAAGTAAACGGTCAAAATCAGTCAAAACCACTTGAACCGGGCTTAAATTGGCTAATGGGCCGATTCTAAGAATTATGCTGCTTAATTATTGGGGTTATTGGGCCACAAACACTAACAAAATTGACTTGCATTTTGACGGATGTCTGAATGTGGATTGGTTTGTGATTATATTGTGATTTCTGAAAACAGTGACGTGTCAATTTCGCACTTTGTGTGGTCAATTTTGTGTAACAACATGGGCTTTCTTCAAACATTACATGGCCCAATCTAATCTTACCCGTGGCTTTCTAAACTTTCCCGCCACTTTCAGTTTCCCCAATAATAAATAATAAATAGCTCGCATGGGTGTAGCTCAACTGGTTCCGGAGGTGGTAAGTTGGTGCAATGTCCTATGATCGAATTCAATGAGGGTTGGTTCCTTGTGGGCACCAGGTCCGGGTCCGCTACTTTAACGGACCGTTGAGTTACCATGATTTACATTCCTCCATCAATCTTTGTCGGGCCAAGGGATTTCGCCTTTTTTGTGCAATAATAATAATAAATAATAATTAAATAATACATAAATTATTTGTCACTTTGGATTACATGCGTGTATTAAAAAATGTAGTAAATATACATAAAATTTAGAGAGAGAAAAATAAAGAGGAATAAGATCTAATTATTTCCATGTCAATTAAATCACTGTAATTCTAAAATGACTTGGGAAAAAAAAATAGTTTTCCAAAGTCACAAATCATATAATGCATATGATTTATGGAATATCCATTAGGTGGGCCCCAAATACCCAAAAAATAAAATAAAAAAGAAAATAGAAATTGTGGGGGTGTGGAATAACAGACAATATAATGTTGTGGTGATGGTGAAATGGGAAAAATATGTGGAGGAGTGTTCATGGTTTAGGGGAATGTATGTATCATGTTATATATATGACTAGTCATTCTCTCGTGGAATATATATACAGTTGTCAATTTAATTAATGTTGCTTCTTCCAAATCAACCATACGCGTGTCATGTATGTGCGTGTAATTGTATTTACGGTTAACAATCATCAGATCATATATAAATTACTCAGTGTAGCATCGAATTTCCGGTTTGATACACCACTTTATATAATCAGTAATCACACTTGATATGAATATATGCATGTATGGAAGGACAATGAATTAAGTTGATAATAAAGTCCTAAAATGTAGCTAATAATATTATTAGCTAATTTCTATATTAGAAGACTCTTATAAAATGTGACTTTACTAATCTATTTATTAGGGGGAAAAAAGGTATGCTTATATTACACGCAATTTACATGATACGTGGATATCTATTATAGAAATTGAATTGATATTGACGTGAGCATTTATAAAGTTGGATTACATTTTCTTGAAAAAGATTGGAGTAATAATTTAAATAATTTTATAGAGTCAACTTGTTGAGTTGATGCTCCTCACTGTACAACTGTCCCTTGTAATAGTAAACATGGCATCACAACTTACAATAATAACACAAACTTTATTTCTTTCTGGCATTATAACAAAAGGGGCCATAATTATTGATAGAAGAAAAAACATATACCCACAATTAATATAAGTTCTTGATTCTTCAAGATGGCTAGGGGCCAAAAAACAAAAGCACACCATTTTTTTGTTATACTAATATATATATATATATATATATATATATATATATATATATATATATATATATATATCTCTATATATCTATATCTATATATCTATATATATATATTTATATATATATATATATATA
>NW_012194309.1:872676-888230 GCF_000504015.1 Erythranthe guttata | reverse complement strand
TTGAAAATCCAGAGTCTAATTACAGTCGACATAGGTTACAGAGTAATTATCGAGTTGGATTAAAACTGGTGGGGGCAGTTGCATTAGCAAAAGTGATGATACCGTTCTTGAAAATGGAGGGAAATAATACATTTTTATTACTAAGCACTGCACTAACTTGTTTGGCAATAATGGCGCGGCAAAATCAAAGTGGAGTGGAGAATCAAGATTATGACCCCTTTCCTGATTTTCATTTTTCTATTTATTTATAATGTTTATTTCAGGTAGGGATCCGAGCACATGCTACTATTTTTTTTTCTTTTTTTTTTTGTACTTGGAAAATAAATTTGAGTTTTTAATATCACAAATAACCCTATAAAAGTGGAGTTATATAATTTCACATTATTTTTTTTAATTTCACATAATTAAAAACATAAATGTCCCATTAAATTTTAAATTAAAAAAAAAAAAGCTACTTTAGAATCTTGGATACGCTTTAACACTATAATTTCAAAGTTTTTGGTAAAGCAAAAACTACTGTATAAACCCTAAAAAATAAATTAAGAAAGAAAGCTCAAAATCTGATTTCAATATTTTGGCAAATCCCGACGCATGTCAATTTGTCACCTCAAGATTAAAAAATAAAAAAAACCTAATATTTAATTACTTTTTATAAATATGAGTTTTGGTCCTCTTATAATCTTATTATTTGTAATTCTTCAAACTCTTTTGTAAATTTAGATATCTTTTGACATTTATCGTTACAATATAAATTAAAATATTAAAACTTGTATTATTTTCAAAAAAATATATAAATATTTATTTTTCAACGAATACCATAAGAAAAATTGCCTCCACAATTTTAATTTAGTACAGTCTTGGTTGAAATTATTTCAAGTAATAAATGGGCCCGTCCCGTTCGCCACTGATCCTCACAATATTCGGAAGGGCATATTGGTAATTTCACCCATCAAATGCATGGCATGGCATAACCAATTGATCAACCACTATATATATGTTCGACACACAATGAATCAAAGAATATACCAATTGGCGGGGTTTCACTGAATTTAATCTTTCAGCTTACTCCTACAATCCCTTGAACTAATTAATTAAACATATTGTGTTCGACGATGAATAAAACATCAATAAAAACATCGTCGAACGGAGTTTGGCAAGGCGACAATCCCTTAGATTACGCATTCCCGTTGCTAATCGTCCAAA
Source organism: Erythranthe guttata (assembly GCF_000504015.1). Next base: position 887,027 of record NW_012194309.1, on the reverse strand, counting down.
CGATTCTAATCCTCTTCGTTTGCCGCTCACTCGCCTTCCTCTTCAAACCCCTCCACCAACCCAAAGTCATCGCCGAATTGATGGTACAATTTTTCTTTACTTAATTAAATGTGTTTTCGATTTTCAAATATATATATATATATATATTAAACGTGTTTTCCATTTTCAATATTAATTTTGTCTACGCATACGTCGTCGTTGAATATTTGAATAAATTAATTACATTAGAACTTTGATAAATTAATAACCTTGATTAAATAATAGTTTCTCTCGGTCCCGACTCAGTAAAAACGTGTTAAATTATTAATTCGATAATTTAATAATCCGCTAAATTAATAGAATTTCCGACTGTATTAATTTATAAAGATTTAACTGTATGTATATATATATTTGACATAGCATCCATGCAACATGCATGCGAACAAAATCAAACTTTTGTCGAAAACAAAATCGATCGATTTTCGATTTATACGCATTTTTTTTTTAAAGGGTGGTGTATTACTTGGGCCGTCGGCTTTTGGTCGGAATCAAGAATACATGCACAGAATATTCCCGGGATGGAGTGCTCCGATACTGGAATCGGTAGCAAGTATCGGGCTCGTCTTTTTCCTTTTCCTCGTCGGACTGGAACTCGACTTGAACTCCATACGGCGGAGCGGCCGCCGCGCCTTTATCATTGCTGTCGCCGGAATATCGCTCACGTTCACATTAGGCGTCGGAGTTTCGTATATCTTCCGTAAAACCGTCGACGGAGCTGATAAAGTCGGGTACCCACAGTATATAGTTTTCATGGGAGTTGCGCTTTCCATCACAGCTTTCCCTGTACTCGCACGTATACTAGCAGAGCTCAAGCTCCTAACCACAAGTGTTGGTGAAACTGCCATGGCGATAGCTGCCATTAACGACGTCGTAGCTTGGATTTCACTTGCCCTAGCTGTCGCTCTCGCAGGTAATATATTGATTCGGGGTTTCAAATTCCATATGCGTATTTTTAAAAGTCATTATTAGTATTATTAAGGGTAGATTCGTAATTATTTTTCGATCCGGTTCGTAGGTAATGGCGGGGACGGGCCGAGCAAAAGCCCGTTGATTTCTATATGGGTTATGTTATCCGGTGTCGTTTTTGTTGCTTTCATGGTGGTGGCGGTCAAGCCGGCCATGAATTGTGTGGCGCGGCGGTGGTCATCGCAGCACGAGACGGGAGGCGAAGCATACATCTGCTTAACCCTCGGCGGGGTGTTGGTGGCGAGTTTCATCACCGATTTCATCGGAATACACGCGATATTCGGGGCGTTCGTATTCGGGTTGACGGTACCGAAAGGCGGGGACTTCTCGGGGAGATTGATCGCGAGGATCGAAGACTTCGTTTCATGTTTGTTGCTGCCGCTGTACTTTGCTTCGAGCGGGTTGAAAACCGACGTGGCCAAAATAAACGGCGCCGAGGCGTGGGGGTTGCTGGTGCTGGTTGTAACGGCGGCGTCTGCCGGAAAAATCATCGGAACTTTCACAGTGGCGATGATGTGCAAGATTCCGGCGAGGGAGTCGATAACGCTTGGGGTGCTGATGAATACCAAAGGGTTAGTGGAGCTGATTGTTCTCAATATTGGCAAGGACAAGAAGGTTAGTCATTATATTATATTATTAATTATTCAATTAATAAACTATATATTCTTATTTATTAATACTTCCTTGTTTATAATTAAGATGAAATCATTAGCTTCATAAACGGATAATTATGGTTAATGGTTGATGACTTCATTATTTGTTTCATATTGGAAAGAAACTTACCTACCTCGTTTTACACTAAGAGTGGAAAAAGTGATTATTATTATTATTGTGGAGAATAACTAATTTTAGTGCAATAAGAATCTTTGAATCTAAAGGTTATGTTTGATTAGTTTATTGAATTTTTCTTTTTACTCGTTTTACAAGAAACGTGTTCAAGAGAATGAATAGAAAACAAAAAAGTTAGTAAGCAACCGAGTTTGTGTCAATTTTTAACGATCGCTAAGTCGAACTTGTCAAATATAGGTAGCCTAGTGTTGTTTACGTCTCTCATTTTGTTTGTATACTATTATACAAAAGTGTATGTAGATTTACCCAATGGAGCTATATTCATGATCTTATTTATGCAAAATATAAGATTAGAGTTGAAATTATAAATTTTCAATAATATTTTTTACATTTAAAATAGTGTGTAACAGTTAGTTGTATATCACATCACATTATTAATTTTGAAAGACATATTTCCTTCAAGTTTATAAACACTTTGAGACATGTCAAAAAAGGAAATTAAATATATTACTAATTCCTTTGGGTAATCGGCGCAGGTTTTAAACGACGAGGCGTTTACTATACTGGTCCTAATGGCAATCTTCACCACCTTCCTCACAACTCCAGCTGTCATGGCCATCTACAGACCCCCTCGCCGCTTCTCCGCCGCCACAGGCCGCCGCCGCCACTCCATCTCCAACAATTCCTCCGACGAACTCCGAATTCTCGCCTGCATCCACGGCCCAACCAACATACCCTCTCTCGTCAATTTCATCGAGTCAACTCGCTCCACCACCAAATCCTCCCGCCTCAAAGTATACATTACCCACCTGGTGGAACTCACCGAGCGATCCTCCTCAATTATAATGGTCAGGCGTTGGAGGAAAAACGGGTTCCCTTTTATCCACCGCCTCCGCCAAGTCACCGAGTTAAGCAACCAAGTCGCCCTCGCTTTCCAGGCTTACAGCCAACTGGGTCGGGTCATTATCCGTAGTGCTAAGGCCATATCGTCATTGGCAACAATGCACGAAGATATATGCCACGTGGCGGAGGAGAAGATGGTTGCAATGATAGTGCTACCCTTCCACAAGCGGTGGAGGAAGATCAACGACCAGGATGAGGTGGAGAACGTGGGCCAGGGTTGGAGAGGAGTGAATCGGAGGGTTTTGGAGGAGGCGCCATGTTCGGTGGCGGTTTTGGTGGACCGTGGTTATAGTGGCGGTGGTGCACCAGCGGTGCAAAACGTATGTATCCTGTTTTTCGGCGGGCCCGATGATTGGGAGGCATTGGAGTTGGGTGGTAGGATGGCGGAGCATCCGGCGGTGAAGGTGGCGGTAATAAGAATGATGACATCATCATCATCATCATATAGCAAAGGGGAGAGCCAGAGTTTCAATAATACTGCAATCACTAACATGAGTCCTCTGGCTGAGAAGGTAAAGGAAACATTTCTATTTTTTTTCATGCAACTCATCATACACAAGCATTTTTTGTTCCCGAAAATATTTTCTCGAATCGAAAATATTTAATTTTAATTAAAAACATATACATATATACCATCAGGAAAATGATGAGGTGGGTGAACTGGAAGAATTCATAAGTAGAAGGGAAGGCAGAATGGAGTTGATAGCGAAAGTTGCTGCTAACACTATAGAAGATGAAATTTTGGCAATTGGGAGAAGTGGAGACTATAACTTGATAATCGTGGGCAAAGGCTTGTACCAGGTGGCACGAGTGGCTGAGCACTCGGAGCTGGGGCCCGCCGGAGACTTGTTGGCATCGTCGGACATAGGGATTGTTTCTTCGGTGCTAGTGGTTCAAAAACAGTTATTTTCACAGGCAAAAGTTCCGAAGATCAATATGGAAGAGGATGTGATAGTGTGAAGGGGGTTATGAAGTATTTATAAGTACAGTCTTGTGAGAATGAATCTAGATTAAGGTTGTTGCTTGGCTGTGTTTTACTTGGAGCTATGAAGAAAAGTGTGATAATTAGCATGTGTTTCAGAATGGAGATGAATTTCCAGTTCAAATAAATGGTGGAGTTTTTGTCATATAAGCAGAACTAAGCAATTCCAAACATAACCCTAAAAAATGAACCAGAAATCCCATATCAAGTAATAATAAAAAAAACTAAAAAAAAAAAAATACCCGCGAAAACAAGTTAATTAGCACATCCTGGTGAAATACACAGGATGATTTTTAACCATTGATGTGGTGAAATAACTTCCCACTAAGCACACACTTATGTGCAGATCAACGGTTCATAATCACCCGGTGTATTTCACCGGGTGTAGCATCAAATAAAACCCCAAAACAAGCCAATCGATCATAGCTAGGGGAAAAACGGAATAAGAAAGATCCATTTCGATTCTCAATGATATCTACTTGTATAGCGTACAAGAAACGATGACCAACATATAAAGGGGGATATATCGATTCCATTGTAGTTCACGTAATCACAATGAAGATACAGAAAAATAGAACATAAAAAACAACAAAACTAATTGCAATCCGAAGGCAGTCTAAATTAAAATTTGAAATGGGAAAAGCAAAGGTCAGTACAACACAAACAAGCAATCCCTATCGTTCGATCGGTATTTCGCAGGTCCAGTACACGATATTTTACATTTATAGACCCTATGTCACACAAACCCATCATCGTATTGTGTTGGGTTTTATCCGAAGCAAAAATGTAAAGGAAGAAAAAGTTTAAAAAAAAAAAAAAAAAAAAAAAGATGCAGCATCAAGAATGAGATATGAGTACTTACCTCAAAGAAACCCACCCCCAGTCCACTTGCTGTCATCCGATTTTCCATTATAACCAACCGAGTTCTTATCAGGTGCACTATGATAGAAACTATCATACCCATCGTCTTTACCATCATCCCAGCCTGTCCAGCTTTCATCCCCTTTTGAGGGGGGGGCTGGGGCCCCCTTCGACGAATCTTCTTTTCTGCTGTCTTTGACATCCCAATCATCCCACGCACTAGAGCTAACAGAGTTAAACTGACGAGTGGATGAGGATTGTGCTCCAGTTGAAGAATTCCATCCTTTCGAGTCGTGTCCGAATTCTTGATAATATCCGGTGCTGTCGTTTTCGTTCCGTTGTGGGCCAGAGCCTTCTTTTGTGAACTCCTCCACTTTCTGGGAGGCCAAAGCCATTACCCCTTTCATAAGCCCCCATGTCTTCTGCCCTATCTCTGATGTCTTTGCAGTTACAACACTGACTGTTTCCTCATAGCCCCCCTCTCTTACCTGTACAAGATAGATAAATTTGTATCGTACATCACTTCTGACGAACTGTATTCACTCCGTTTTTTGGAGCGAAGAGATACAAATATTATTTCAAAGAATTCGTAATGTCTTACGTTTCAATCACAATATGAGAGAAAAGTGAGACCGAACTGAATTTAAGTTTCTTTCAAATCTCAGGTTGTGTAACCTATTTTATGCCCAAGTTGTCACAAATTCAATGAATTCCTGAGCTTTTTAGTATGTACTATGTCGACATGTGCTTTTGGTGCAGGTTAAAAGCTCTGAATATAATCGACATGCTATGAAGACAAGAAAATAAACATGGAGAGCATAGACAAAACACCAACTTTACACACACAGATAAACAAAAAGAAAAATTATCATTGGCCATTAGTCGAAGTCAGTTGAATTTTTCAATCAAAGTATACGTAAATAAACACGAAACTGAAACTACCTTAGACGTGATCTCCTTCGTTCCAGCTTGAACAACATTTGCAGCAGATGCAGCTGCCAATGACAACATACCAAATCCCTGCACGAAACGACATCAGCTATTATTACCACATCAAACAAACACCACCGAATGCAAAAACAGAAAATATGCACACAACTCCACCTGACTAACAACTGAAAGAACATCTCCATCAGCATTGTTCTTCCTCGGGGCTGCTGGTCCCGGACTCGATCCAAATCCAACATACTTCCCACCTTGCGAAGGAGGAACACCATCTGGCCTGGAATCATTTTCAGCCATCTTCCTAGCGAAGAAATCTTCCTTATTAGCTGCAGATGACTCCAACTGCGCCCGTGAATAAATATCCTGCGTTGACTTTGACCGTGACGGCACACCGCCGCCACTACCGGAGCTCCTAAAATCTCCGGCCGAATTATTCCTCCTAATATTGTTACCCCCACTATTCCCTCCATCTTCGAAACTATCCCAACTATCCCACCCCGAATCATTCCCAGAATTACCATTCCTGCCACTCAAGGGCGGCTTACTACCGCGACTATTGTAACTGCTTTCAACGCTGCTATTCGGCTTCTTCGAGGCTTCTTTCACCACCGGCGGATCGCGCCAGGGTTTGCCCTCCGAAAGCGCCTGTACGCGATCGCGATAAACGGAGGCGGCGTTCGTGTTGTACTTGGCGACGATGTCGGTTTCCTTGGGGATTCCGTAGTGAGAGATGAAATTATTGAATTTTTCATTGCCTCCGTTCTCCATCTTCTTAAGCTGGATCTCGGACCATGAATCCATGGTTACGGATCGGACGAAGGAGATGTGGACACCGAGGCCGCGGTGTTTGCCGGAGCATTCGAGGCACATGAAGATGCCGTATGATACGGATGCCCATTGGGGGTTTTTCTGGGTGCAGTCGACGCAGATCTTGTTCCCCGATTGCGATTGGAGCTCCCGGAGACGACGCGACGCCGCCATACAATATCGGATTCCGGATCCGGATCCGGATCGGGTCGGATCTGGACAATTGGAAGAATAACGTACAACGCAAACGGAAGAATGCCGATCGAGGTGGATTACGGCTGCAGGCGACTGACTGAATGGGGTGCGATGGGATGAAAAAGAATAATATAAATATCCACGGCGACAATTAATATAAAAATAAAAATATATATAAAATTAGATTCAGAATATATTTATTATCGGAATTTTAATTAATTATTAATTCATATAATCATATTTTATTTAGATAAAAAAAAGTGACGTCACACGTTTCTGATTCCTCTTCCTATTGATTCTCCAACTCTGTTATCTCTACCCCACTTCTCAATTTCTCCAGGGCCGTAATTTTTTTCGCCAGAAACTTAACCTTGTCTTCTTTCTTCACCACTCATCGCAGGGCTTTTTTTCCCCCACTATTTATTTCTGCATTTTCTCTGCATATTTTTCCCTTTTTTTCATCATTTTTTGTCTTTCAAAAAATTGTTCGGGCTTGCGCCATTTCTTTGAGAAAATAGTCATAGCCCTTTTACTAACATATAATTAGTTCAGGCTACCAGCCCAATTAATTTAGACAATATAAGAAATGGATATGAACAGCCGAAGACATTACCAATTGTGGGCTCAAGCCCATACAAAATCTTTTAGTTATTTTATCTAGTTTAAAATAATTTACTAGTATTAATAAAATTGTTTAGGGAGGTGATAAATGTTGTTTCAATTTCAAATGTAATTTTGAAATCAACTTGAATCACAAAAGATTGGATATCCGATGAGAAAGAGCTAAAATCCGACACCTAAATTAGTTGACTCCGATTGAATTATAAATCTAACACAAAGAGGTGCAATTTCCATTGTAAGTCAAAACGCTACGCTACATTTTTTATACGGTGGTGGTCACCAAGAATTTCATGCTCATGCATTTACTGTGCGCTCTTGCTTTCTGATTATTTCAATTCATCCAAATCATCATATTCCTATTTGTCTAAGGCGGTTGAAAGTTAATAATTATTTACAGGCCCTCACCAACTTTCATTAAATGCCCAATGCATCCTCTTGGACCAAAATTTATTTATTTAATTTAAAATCATGTCACGCTCTCTTTTCTTATCCCTTGTGCATTTAATTTCATTTTCCGCCATCTCATGAATTCTCTCACCTCTCACGAGTTTTAAATTTGGGCATCTAAAAACTCCTCTCTCTCTCTCTCACTCCATTTCTATTTCATTTCTCAGTGCAGCTTTTGAAGAGATCGAGAAATCAGTTGCCATTTTTTTTTGGGCAGAGAAAAACTCAGCAGGGGGAAAAATGTTGAGATTGATCACAGGAATAGCAGGGCCCAGTGGTTTTGGATCAGCTTCAACTGCTGAACAGGTTACTCATGAAATTGATGCTTCCAATTTCACTGCCATTATTACAGGTTCATCATTTCTCTCTATTCTGTTCAATTTTTTTTTATGATCATTGTTTATTATTAATTGTACTCGTATTTGTGTATAATGTATCTATCTATGCATGCAGAAGTATCTGGATTTTTTTTGTTTTTTTTGTTGGTGTGTGTGTGTTGATTTGCAGTCTGCAATTTTACTGATCAATCAGATTTGATTGATTGGTCCTGCGCACCTGTACAAAAAACACACACAGAGACACATAAATATGTGCGTTTGTGACCTTTTTGCCTCTGTGCTCTTCTATTTAATTACTGGTATTTTTTATTTTTTTTACATTTTTAAACTGGAAATCTACTAAATAGTTCTGGTTTAAAGTTGGACTGGAAATCTACTCAGGACTGGTTCAGTTTAACCAGCCACTAATTGATGCTTTGCTTATGTTCACGGGCCGGGCCGGGTTCGGATCCATGGACAGTTGACCCGATTAACCGGTCAATTGAACATGGGTCTATCCATGACCAGATTCAGAAAATACTTAGAAAAAAATATTCAATTAATGCAGCCATGTTATCGACTTTAATTGATACCCCCATTAATTTTGAATAGTTGAACAATCAACCACAAGCAATCAATAATCAACCACCACCTATTATGGGATAAATTATTTTATTGTTAATTATATATTTCAATCTTTTATTTCATTGAAAATATGTAAGTTGTACCTGAATCTGCATAATAAAAATTAAATAGGAATATAATATAGTATATATATCCCAATTGTTTGATTTGATTTGATTTGTAGGTGGTGCAAGTGGAATTGGAGTGGAGACAGCAAGAGTATTGGCGCTAAGAAAAGTGCATGTTGTTATTGGGGCAAGAAACATCGAAGCTGCAAATGAAGCGAAACAGATGATTCTTAACGGCAACGAAAATGCACGAATCGATGTCCTGAAACTCGATCTCGCTTCCCTTAAATCAGTCAAGGCCTTTGCTGATAGCTTCATTGCTCTTAATCTTCCTCTCAACATCTTAATGTAATCTTATTTTTAAAACGTGGATATATATAGTTTGATTTTTAATATTTACTAAAATTGCGGTTTTTGTTGGGTTTTTTTCAGAAACAACGCCGGAATCATGTTTTGTCCTTACCAGCTCTCTGAAGATGGTATTGAGATGCAATTTGCAACGAATCATCTTGGTATAAATTGCACTTTTTTACTTGTATTTTTCGTTCATTTTCTCGTACAATTTGAAATTTCCTTAATTTTCTGTGTTTTGTTTTATTGCTTTGTCTTAATGTTTCTTGATAGGTCACTTCTACTTGACTAACCTTCTCCTTGAGAAGATGAAAGATACAGCAAAATCTAGCGGCATTGAGGGCAGAATCTTGAATTTAACCTCGGTGGCACACCTCCACACTTATGAAAAAGGGATCCAGTTTGAACATATAAACGATCAAAGCAGGTATAGCTTATTTTAATGTAAATGATCAAGTAAATCCTAATTTTATTTGATTATTTTGTCTTATACATTTCTCGACTATCCGCAGTTATCAAGACAAGAAAGCGTACGGACAGTCAAAATTAGCCAACTTATTGCATGCCAATGAGCTCTCTAGGCGCCTGCAGGTATCGTTTTCTGCATGCATTGTGCTCTTTGTTTCAAAGTAAATGTACTAGTAATAGTAGATTTTGAATCACTGTCAAACATTTTGTGTGGATGGTTTTGCAGATTGAGGGAGCTAATATAACTGTGAACTCAGTGCATCCAGGGCTGATAAAGACAAATCTCTACAAGCATTCTGACAACCTGATAAGTAAGTATATATAATATATCACCCGAGTTTTCCGTCTGTTCTCTTGCACTGATCAAGAATCTGTTGCAGAATTCTTGGGGGTGGCCACATGCTTGCTATGGAAGAATGTTCCTCAGGTAAACAATCTTTAAACATATTCTTGGACCAGACAGAATAAACCCAAGAATAGATAAAAAGAAAAAAAGCCGTGATAATTAAGGTTGTTCTCAATTGCAGCTATTTACTCTGTTTATTTTTCCCGATCTTTAGGGGGCAGCGACAACTTGCTATGCGGCACTCCATCCGAGCTTGAAGGGTATATCGGGGAAGTATTATGTTGACTGCAATGAGTACCAGCCGGGGAAACTTGCAAAAGACGAAGGTTTGGCCAAGACGCTTTGGGATTTCAGCCAAAATTTAATTAATGCAAAATCTTGAAATTTGCTTGCTTTGAGTTTGCCTAAACCTAGTTTTGTTTTGATTTGAGACAGATTATTAAGATATTTTACATTGCAGTATTCGTTTTTATCACTGTGCGCCCGATGTTCATTCCATGCTACAATCTCTCTGAATCATTACTTAAATCAAAATTCAAATCAGTTATAGTTCTAATCGTTCTTTTAACTATTTTTCCAAAATATATTGCAATCAACTGTTAAGCTAACAAGAGCATAAAGCTTCAGCTAGCTGAGGAAAATAGTCATATACAAACAAGCAACGAAAGTCAGCATGTTTATATTGCACTTCCAAACAAAAACCAGGGGTAAAACGTGTCCATATAACCGAAACGGGTTTAAGAGCATTAACCCCGACCACATTGTTGTTACATATATCAGCTTGTAGATATCAAAATACAACCGAAACATCCAGTGAATAGAATATATAGAGTAACAAATAACATCATAATATACCAAGTACGCATAGATTCCATTAAAGATATAAGAAGTATTGGAAGTACTTGGGTGACTACTCAAACCCCCCAAGTTTTACCATCCCATAAACTATAGGCTCAGTTTTATCCGCTTAGTACGCGCGGCTCTTGATAACATCAAGCCCCATTTCAGTTGGATCAGTTGCTTGCAATTCAACTTGAATTCCGTCGAGCTCCCTCTTGAATCTGTCCTTTGAGCTAGCGTAAATCATCTTGTTTCTGATCCGTGCAGTATCGGGAGACCTTAAATGGCAAAAAAAACGAACAAACAAATAAACCATGTTCAATTAATATATAGCAATGGCATAAGATGTTAAATAATGGAAATACTAGGTGTAAAATGATGGTCATAATACCAAGCAATGAAGAAAATCTTGCTTTTCTGGCAATTCTCTGCAGTGACAAAGTCAAAATCGTAGACAGTGTAGCGACATTCATCAGCAGGAAGGCTAGCAGTGAAGTCCTCATAGCTTTCGTTTGGCTCCCCGACTTTTTCAACGATCACCTGCTTCTGTTTCTCTTCTATCTTAAAGACAATGAAGCGGTGACTCCTTTTTGCCTTCAGTTCCAAGAACCGCAGCTTGCAATCATCATGCACAGCCATCCCGGATGCTGCATTTGCCTACATATATATAAGAACATAAGAATTTCATTCGAATAACAGAGCGAAAAGTTTTACTGCCACGAAACAATCAAAACAGAGAACCCCAAACCGAAATGATAGCAATCAAAGAAACATGGACTAAACAGCTTATCAAATGATGTAACATGATTCACATTCAGTAACACATACCCTTACATTCTTCTAGCCCCCACCTACAAACTAATCGACTTTTAGGAATATCATCGAACAGTTCATGTGCGTACGAACACACACACAGAAAAAGATATGAAAAATCTTAAAGCCAATTCCTGATCAATATTCGAATTCGAATTCGAAATCTCATCTATTTGCGAAGCTAATCATGATCAATAATTGAATCGAAATCTTTGCTTAAAGCTGTTGAACAACATGGTTGAAAAGACTTAAAAAATTGAAGAATAGTCTTCGAATCAGAAAATTCATGTTAAACATGAACGAGTAATCACATACCGCACATTTAGCTTAATTGTTCTGCGGACAATAATTGAAAAAAATGGGGAAATAACTCGGTTCAAAATTTTCTGAAACTCAGTACAGAAAATCAACAGCAAACAGCACCATAGAAATGAAACCGAGTCAATTACGGATCAGTTGAAACGAGTAAACTAAATTTAACTGCTGATCAAACAAAAATCAAAACACAATTAAAAACAAAAAAATCAGATCAATCGCATCGAAAGCAACAAAAATCAAAATCGAATGATGAAGGAAAGCAGGAGAATAAAATAAACAGGAAGACGGAGACTCACCATTTTTGAACGTGCTCTAGCTTCAATCAGAAAACACGACGAGTAAATAAAAGATTATGCAGAAGAACAAGAGGAGAGAGACAGACTTTATAGAGAGAGAAAATGTTGAGACCCCGTCGATAACGGATGGTATTTAGCGGCTGTTGTAGGGTTTTTATGGTGTGTGATACAGGAGTACCGTTTTACGGTGTGAGCACGATTAAGCAACAACGTGCCGCCGCGTATGCTTCATTATGAAAGTGGCTTCGCTGTCGGCGGCTGGCTTCCCAAGCCTAGTTGCTAACTATTATTTTATAGTGAAAATAGGGCGGATATTAATTTAAAAAATAAAAATAAAATGGGAGTGACATTTTAATTTCAATTTAATTCTAAAAGAATTCAAAACAATAAAATGAATATTTATAAAAGTGAAACTAAAAATCTAAAATACTCGTTCCGAAATTGACATTGAAATTTCGGATGGGAATCTGTATAAATCACAATTCTATATATTTTTATTAAATATATAATTTCTAAATTTGAAATTGCATTTTTCATTTTAATTTTCAATGTTATTCTCCTATACCAACCATTTTTGGTGTACGATAAGAATTCAAAGTAGAGTTGTCTACATCTTTATTTCCACGTCACCAATTTTACAATTATTGGGATTACTTAGGTCTTGGACACATTTAAATGTTTTAATTAGATTCATTCTTTGACCAAAATATATCAAATATTTGTTGCTTTTAGCTACTTTAAGTATTTCCAAAATTTTGCTAATTAAAAAAAAATCATCAAATAGGAGTTGATCGTTATAAATAAAAAAAAACGATGTTACTAACGTGATACATACAAATAGTTGATCATCGGAATTGGGAAGGTTATCGTACACAATCTTCGAAAATAAAAATTTCTTCAAAAGTTAAAATATCGTAATTTTATAGTTAAAATCTCCTGAAAAATAGATACAACGTGCATTTTAGCATGATGTGTGTATTTCAAGGTGCAAACGCCAATCAATGTTCATTTATGACGTGCAAAACGCGATTCACCTATTTAAAGTTGATTTTGACTCCATTTACTAAACATTTCAACTATTAAAAAAAATGACTATTCTAAATATTTCTCACAATTAAGGGTGCAAGTCGGAATAAAAATTGTGAATTCCGCCACTTCCAATCCGATTTTTCTCGACTTTGGAATAAATATCTTCATTATGATTCCCTATATTCCGATTTTTGATTTGTCCAATGTTTTTTTGGGTTCCAATTACATAATAGTTTATATATTGTATATGTATTTTAATAAATAGGACTATAGATTAATTTAGGTTGATTATCACTTAGACTGGGCTGGACCTAAGGTCAATGGAGAGCCCAAAAATTATTGGATCCAAGGTCAATTGAAGCCCAAAAATGAATTGGTTGACCAAGTCCACAAAGAAAAGCCCAAAACAAAAATCATATAATTTGTACTTTTATTAATTAATAAAGATTAAAATTAACTGGATGTTGTTTTACTTGTGAATTTTTTGTAATTTATGAAGGAAAAAGAAATCCAATTAAATTCCAAATTATTATTATAATTTTTAAAATTTTCCAGTAATATTTTTCAATTTTTATTCACAAACACCACAGACATAAGCTTCTAGATGATGTACTTCAGGCAACGTTAGTTGTATCTGATTTCTTCTCCAGAGATAGTCAAATTGACCATACTGTCAGGACCCACCATCAGCCTTAGACTATTGACCGCCGCGTGGTCCGAGTAATTACCAATTAGCTAAGCAGTCTCCCTGGGGCCCACATCCAAACATTTCATCACATCGGACGGCTTACAGTGAGCCAATTCTGTGGGTCCCATAATCAGCACGCATACTACGTGTACGAGCGGCCACACAGGGTAATTTCCTTAATAAAAATAATTATTAAAAAAAAAAGGAAATGAAAAGGAGACGAAGACTAGAGAGCTCTCTCTATTATGCACACACTTCCCATTTTCCATTCATTTTTCATTTGATTTTCCCCTCTCTCAATTCATCTCTCTCTCTCTCTGCTGCTACTTTCTCTCTCTAGAACTCTCTCTCCCTTGAGCCTTTGTTGCTTTCGCTCGCCTTTGCGTGTTTGCGCCGTAGAAGCTGAAGGTTTGTGAGTAGGGGCTGAGTCGTAATTTCGCTTATTCTCGCTGCTGAGTTTCTATCGGGGTTGTCCGAAGCCATCGAAAAAGCAAAGTCAAGCCAAATCCATCCTGATCGAGGTTTTTTTTTTTTGTGTTATTTTTTTTTTCTTCTCAATTTCGCATTCGGATCACTAAAATGTTGACCTATTTAGAGGCCTGTAATTCTATTTATTTCACGGTTTCTGGCATGTGATT
>NW_012194309.1:826388-872576 GCF_000504015.1 Erythranthe guttata | reverse complement strand
TGTGTGTGTGTGTGTGTTGTGATTGTGAAAATGGTTTGGCATATGAAGGTTTTGATGGTGAAACGACTTGTGTTGACTATGATTACAGTCAACTGAAGCGATTAAGGACTGGATCGTTTCACTTTCAACTTGTCTCCATGGAAATTTCATTTCAAGCTCAGTAAGTCTGATTAGGTTTATGATGGCTGGGTAACGTTGTGTAGAATATGTTGGCAGACGTTTTATGCAAATCTATTTTTTTATATTGAATGCAAATGTACTTTAGAGGACAGCCCTTAAACTTTCTCCATGAAAAGATTACAAGTCATGCTTGATTTGTTTGATGTTGGGGATGTTAATTGTGCAGCTCCTTCGTCGACATGTAACAGTTGTATTAGGAAAATGTGTAGTGGAAACCTCAGTGTTAGTTAACATTTTTTGTGTCGTGCTTTCTTATAGGAGTTTGGATACAGAGGTTGAGCTTTGAAATGCCGATGCAGAAGGTATAGAATAATTTCTCAAGGTCCTGTGCTGTGGTTACTTTCTCGATTGAAAACAAGAAAATGTTGGAGGCTCCAAAATTCACTGGAATCATAGACCTAAACAGTAGCCATGACAATTTCGACTTCTCTCAAAACTTTTACCGCAAACTCAACGAGGGGTCAAACATGTCCGTCGATAGTTACGGGAGCTTGCAGATGAGCAATGGTGGAGGCTCTGTTGCCATGTCGTTGGACAACAGCAGTGTCGGATCGAATGACTCACACACTCGCATCTTAGGGCACCAAGGCCTCAAGCGCGTGAAAAACTATTCTGTAGCTGCTAGTGTCAATCATGGCAGAGTGGCTCAGGGGCTGAGTGATGATGCCCTTGCTCAAGCTTTGATGGACCCTCGATATCCGACGGAGGGACTTGGTAATTATGATGAGTGGACCATTGACCTGAGGAAGCTTAACATGGGCCCCGCTTTTGCTCAGGGAGCTTTCGGTAAACTCTACAAAGGCACGTACAACGGTGAAGATGTTGCTATTAAGCTTTTGGAGAAGCCGGAGAATGATGCAGAGAGGGCACAGTTAATGGAGCAGCAGTTCCAACAAGAGGTGATGATGCTGGCAAGGCTGAGGCATCCGAATATTGTTCGATTTATTGGGGCGTGCCGTAAACCTATGGTGTGGTGTATTGTCACTGAGTATGCGAAGGGGGGTTCGGTGCGTCAGTTCTTGACAAAGAGGCAGAACCGCTCTGTGCCCTTGAAATTGGCTGTTAAGCAGGCGTTGGATGTTGCGAGGGGAATGGAGTATGTGCATGGGTTGAATTTGATTCACCGAGATCTGAAGTCGGATAATCTTTTAATTTCGGCAGATAAGTCCATTAAAATTGCGGATTTCGGTGTGGCTCGTATTGAAGTGCAGACTGAAGGTATGACGCCTGAGACAGGCACGTACCGTTGGATGGCCCCGTAAGTATCTTATTCTTCTTCCTTCTCTCTCATCACGTGCATAGAATGGGTCTCTTTTCTTACGTACACTAATTTTGAAGGACCGTGGAATTCTTTTTCTTGGCCACGGGATTTAGTTATTTTCTTTTTAAGGGTAACTTTAAGTTCTAAGAAGCCAATGTGTTAAGTATATCCTTGATTTGCATTATCATTTTATAGTTCCGTACACATTTTCTTTCTTTGTTGCTAATAAGAACATAGTAAGCTGCATGTTTTCATTCTCTGGTATGTGTAGTTGTTCTTTAGAATATCCTTCTTAGTAAACTCCCTTACCCACAAAGAAAAAGAAGTTTTGCATCTCCGTTGCATATCTATATATGCCTTTTCATGCTTATAATTTTCAACTCTCAGGTCTGACCAATGAGCCTGGTAATTTCTCAAATTCAGAAATACTATGATGCAGTTGTTGCTTTGTAATATTTGAAGTTTTTGGTTTTTGTTCCCGCAAATGCCAGACGGAAGAGCAATATGATTGTATTCTTTTGTGGCGTCAGTTCGTTCTCATTATTTTTCTGAACACAATTAAGTGTGGTATTGATTAGTTTTCAAGTGCAGTGCAGTACTGGCAATTTTCGCATGCATCAAATATGCTTGGTATAGAATATATATATTATTGGTGTGTGTTGTGTGGTATCCTTAAAACAGTTCATCATTCTACTTGCTCCTTGAAGAATGGCTGAAAAACTATAGTTTATATTTTTCTGGACAAGTAGCATGTTCATGAGTGACACTAAGCTTTCCTCCGATTTCAATTTTTCTTCTTCTAGGATTTTACTCATGTTTCCATGTAGTGGGCCTCGGCTTAAGCTTCTCATGAAAGAAAAGAAAAAAACATGCCTCATGTCATATATTTTTTTTAAAGTAGCAATGTTTACCCGTAGTTTTGGACTTGTTTGCTCCCTATGTTTGAGGATTAGTCCAATTCCAATAATGGAAAGTCTTGCTTTAATAGGATCTCTCCTTTTTCAGCCAAAAAAGTATTTCCAGACAAATAGGTAGTGTGAAGAATGTCGGTGCAAGTAGTTGATTTTTGTGTCTTCTCTTCCCGAATGTCCATACGGACCATACCAGATTTCAAAATAGCAGAATTAATGTTCTTATTCGATCTAGAGTCTTCTCAGTAAGATCCAATTTGAGATTATTACAAGGTTTTACAGTTAAGATGGTTCTTCTTGCTAGAGCAACTCCAATGCTAAACATCAAAATTGGATTATCAAATACTCATTTGATAATTAAGATAATATTTTAATATCCATTTACAGTTTATCTACTCGTTATCAAAATTAATAATCAATTGGAAGTTTTTTAGTGGTTTTATTTGTAATTGCCACGTGTCATTTTGTGATTGGATGTTTAGGTGGTTATTTTTTTGATAACTCAATTTCCAGGATGTATTGTTACATAATATCAAAATACTTACCCATTTTGATACTCCCATTGGAGTAGAATTTTTTAATTTGGGGATATAAAAAAGGTGGTTTATGGGTTTGATAATCCATTTGATACTTCCATTGGAGTTGCTCTAAGATATGTCATGACACAAGACTAATTTAGAAATCAGATTTATAGGTTGAATTATTTCACTTTATACGCTACTATTGTAAAAATACTAATTCATCAAATCGAACCCATAGAGATGAAGAACTGGTGTAGTTACATAATTCATTCACTTGAAGATTTGTTTCTATAATTAGAACAAACATTTGAACAAGGGGTTCAGATATTACTTTCACCTCACACATGGAAAACTTTTTGCGCCCATTGCAGGGAAATGATCCAGCACAGGCCTTACACGCAAAAAGTTGATGTATACAGCTTCGGGATTGTGCTGTGGGAACTGATCACAGGTATGCTCCCTTTCCAGAACATGACTGCCGTTCAGGCAGCATTTGCTGTAGTGAACAAAGGTGTTCGGCCAACAATCCCGAACGACTGCCTCCCTGTCCTAGGCCAGATCATGACACTTTGCTGGGACGGCAATCCAGATGTCAGGCCCTCATTCACCGAGGTTGTAAGAATGCTCGAGGCTGCTGAGAATGAGATCTTGACAACTGTCAGGAAAGCTCGCTTCAGGTGCTGCATCAGTCAACCCATGACTACAGATTGATCGATTGATGGCATATAAGAAATTAGAGTAAGGAATTTCGAGAAAAAAGAAAAGAACAAAAAAAGGAGTAACTGATTTTGGCTTCAGCAGTGTTGTGTATGTATCTATCAGGCTTAATTTCTTTCTTCAGATAGCAAAGAAAAAAAAAGAAGGGAGGAGAAAGTTTATGGTAACTGCTTGTTTCGTGTTTTTTTTTTCTTTTTCGGGGGGAAAAAATTGTGGATTAATTGAAGATGATGGAATAGTGGTAGTAGAGGAGATTTGATGTGTATTTATGTATCTCTTGTGTTAAATTTAAAGTGAAACCCTCTTTTAGTTCTATCTATGTTGTTGATCAACTATATATATATAGCTTCAGGACATTGCCGTTCTTGTAAGCTTTAATTACTTATTCGTCGTTGGACTGTATTGCTATCTGATCGTTATCAACCTTATATCCAACTAATCAAACAATGATACGAAAATCAAGCGAGTCACGAAAATTAATGAAATAAGTTTAGAAAAACTAAATAATAAACTCAAAGATATGAGATTCAAGGGGCTCGAATACGCGATGAGATTAATAAATTTGATGAGATCGAGCTCAATGTCATCGGGCTAGTTAATCATACTCATTGAACTCAACTTATTTACCCTTCTACTTCAAAATATATATACTTATGTATGTGGAATGGTAAAAATGTTTTTTCTTCACTATGTAGTTTTTGTCTTTTTTTGACAAATTCTTCAATATATAGTTAAATGAAGCTTTAGATTATGATTTCCTAGTCAGATATGAAATATTTGCTTACTATTGGGAATTGAGAATATGGGTGTGTAGTAGTTTCAGGACTTCCCTAATTTAATGAAACGTGAAAATTAGTACATTACTACTTTTCTTCTACAGTTTTACCACATCATCGTTAAATTTTCCACTTCTTCAAAGTTCAAAAAAGCTAGAGAGAGAAAGAGGGAGAAGAGAGAGAGAGAGAGGTCACTCGAACAACAATTCGATCACTTTCATCTGCTCACCTACGGAGGTTTTTTCAATTCCTCGAAGCCATTGAAGAATGGCGGTAATATTTGGGATCTCTCCTTTTCTCTTCGATTTTCTCAATTATTATTATCAAACAGCTGAATCAGGAACGGGAATTGATTTGTTTTTTTTACATCGTTCTAATGTTAGGTGTGATTATTTGTTTCTGATTTTGCAGGAGTCGTCGGGAACGACGCTCATGGATCTGATAACGTCGGACGGTTCGTCGTCGAAGCCTCCCTCAGCGTCGTCGACTACGGCCGCGCCGCCCATTGATTCGGGGGCAAATATAATGGCGCCGGGGCCACCGGTGCCGATGACGGTGGAGCGGAGGTCGAAGAAGGGGACTCTGATGCAGATCCAGAGTGACACTATCTCTGCTGCAAAGGCAGCTTTTAACCCTGTCCGAGCCAACATTATGCCTCAGAAGCAGAGGAAGAAGGTAGTATTTGGGGTGTTTGCGTTTGTACTTTCTGTTAGTGGTGGCTTCCCAAATTTTAGAGGTCTAACAAGCCGATATATTCCTGTTTTAATGAAATCAAAACGCTGGGCACGTGAATTGAATTTTACAATTGTTCTCTTACTCGATCTACTTTGTTCAGTGATTCTGAGTTTTATAAAGATTTTACAAGTTTACAGTTGTGGTCAGACTCGGTTTCTTTTGCTACTGAGCTTGTACACTGTGATCGATCACATGTTTTAATGATTCTTTTTTATCCGGTTAACAGCAGCCCGTGTCTTATGCTCAACTCGCGAGGAGTATTCATGAGCTAGCAGCCTCGTCTGATCAAGTATTTAGCCGTTTCTAATTCATCTTTATTTAATAATGCATCTCTTTCTTGCTTTCAGATCGATTATTTTTATAATGATTTCTTCTTTCTTGGTGTATATATGTAGAAAAGTTCACAGAGGCAATTGGTGCACCATGTATTTCCAAAGCTCGCTGTATACAACTCTGTTGACCCGTCTTTGGCCCCGTCACTCTTGATGGTATTCTTTTCCATAGCAATCTTCTTCTGAATTCTGAACTTGTTGATAGAACTAACACAACGGCTATAGTTAAATATGGATATTTGGAATTGCATTGGAAGCAGGGTTTTTAGTTTTATATGAATTTCTGGTTGGGGTTTGTAGACAAGTTGAGCTAGTCAAATAATGTAGCTCAAACTCAGATCAGTATTTCAAGTTGCCTATACTGATCATTTTTCTTCTTCTATTGGAAAGTGACTGATTTTTCTTTCTGTTTCATAAACTCTAGCTTGACCAGCAGTGTGAGGATAGGACCGTACTGCGTTATGTTTATTACTACTTGGCAAGAATTTTATCAGATTCTGGTTCACAAGGCTTAAACCCAGGTGGTGGGATACCGACTCCAAATTGGGACGCTTTGGCCGACATAGATGCAGGTGGAGGTGTGACGAGAGCTGATGTTGTTCCTCGAGTAGTAGATCGGTTAAGTTCAGAGGCTTTAAATGAAGAAGTGGAATGTGAGTAATGAGCCCTATTTACATGTTTGATGAATCGTTATTTTTCTACCTTATGTTCAATTTTTTTTTTTTGTTTACTTATGATGACATCAGATTTCGATAGAAAACTGCGAAAGTATTAAAATATCCACAATGGAAAGAATTATGAGATCACATACTTTGTTTTTCAGATCTTCAAGTTTCATGTAGGCCTTTTATCTAAAGCTGAAGATTGCTAATTGCTTTTGTTTATTTTCTCTTGAAGTTCATCCACGGAGACTGCAAGCGTTAAAGGCTCTTACATATGCACCTTCTAGCAACTTAGAAATTTTGTCGAAGTTGTACGAGATCGTATTCAGCATTCTGGATAAGGTTTGTTCAGTAATAAATTGTTTCCTATCTAGTAAGATTGTATATGTATATTGCTACTTATGTCATAATTTACGTTTTTCTTTTCTTTTCTGTATAGCGTATTCAGTTTCCTGTCTGTATCATTTCTGATTTGGATCTGTTTTATAACATCCTTATTGCAGATTATCATACTATTTCATTATGCTTGAGTAGGCTGTTCTGTAAATCTTCTTACTGGCATAGTTAATTCTGTTTTATCACATTAAAGTGGTGGTAATTTATTCATATGTCTCAAGAATAGATCATTTCTACTCCTCTGTTTCTTGATTCGTACCTTTGAAACCATCTGCGATTCAATTTACTTTTCTGGTTAAAGAGTTTCTGTGTTGACGTCGATAAAATCTTATTCAAACCTAGTGGACGGCGACATTGGAATGATGATTAAGAGTAAACCAGGGGCTGATTTAATTGAATACTATCTAACATTGTTTTGCAAGGTGGCTGTTATTTGATACTTTTGTACTCATTATTTTTTTTCCCAACAGTTAAAATGAAATGAATTATCGCAATCAACATGATTTCTTTTGCTGGAACAACTATTTGCTGATATTAAATGAGCTTAGTTCTGTTATCTTTCCAATAAGTATCATGGAATTTATTGTAAAACATTAATTTCTGCATATTAACGCAAACATTTTGACTGCCAGGTTGCTGAACCACAGAAGCGTAAGAAGGGCATATTTGGAACAAAGGGAGGTGATAAGGAGGTAATCTTATCTTAGCACATTATATTTTTTTCTTGTCGACATGGTTTTTAACAAAGATGAAAGAGATCTTCATACTCCCCCAACCTATTTTATTTTATCTTCTCATTGTAACTCATAACAATTATCCTAGAAGAAGTCATTAGGTAAGAAATTAATGTCTCGCTTTCAGTTGTACAATGCAGGAGCAATTAGATGAGAACTGAATGTCTCACTTGTTAGGTCTCCTTGCTCGTTAATAAAGTTGACTGTGTTTTCCTATGTTCTAATTCTCTTTGGTGTCTTCATGACTATTTAAGTGATTGATTGGTCTTTTCTTACCTTCATGTGGATGGTAATTTATCAGTCTATCATCCGGGGCAATTTGCAATATGCAGCCTTAAGTGCTTTGAGAAGACTCCCTTTAGATCCAGGAAATCCTGCATTTCTTCACCGTGCTGTACAAGGGTTAGCTCACTTCCTCTTGCTGATGCTTTAATTATGCAGATTCATGCAATGCTGGCATATTAGATGATGTGCCTATACCTTGTTAGGCTATTAAATTTGCTGGTATTTGGTTCATCTTTATCCTGATTCAGATTGGTGAAGCTTTCTGCTATCTTCATTATTTAGCTTAATCCCCGTCATTCATGTATTTTACGTGGCAGACTATCATCTTGTAATAGCTCTTGTGATTGAATATTAGTTTTTCGCATCTTCGGACACCAATCTGAAAGTCATTTCATATACTGCAGTGTTTTGTTCTCTGATCCTGTAGCAGTGAGGCATTCTTTGGAAATTCTATCCGAGTTGGCCACAAAAGATCCCTATGCAGTAGCCATGGCATTAGGTAATGTGACACTTTAAATTTTCATAGAATCTTCTAAAAGTTTACTTTGTTTTGATGTGTGACAGTACATGATTAGAATCTTATTTGGATTAATCTAAAGATGCATGTTTATGGATTATGAGTTCAAAATAAATATCAAAATCATTTCTCTTTCATTTCTACACAGGATAGTCTTCTGCTGGGAAAACAGTTTCTTTCCCAACTAACCTTTTTAATTTGATTTTTATGTGTTGGGACATCAAGGCATGGGTCCTTCTTATAGCAGCCATGTTTCATGTGGACCGCCAAACAGGATCCATGAGGCTGGCCATGCTTGGGCATGTCTACTATCAGCTTCTCACTTTCTCTATAATTTATTCAAATGTCTGTGTTCAACCAAGACTCATCTACGAGCGAAATGATTGCAAACTCTTAAATAAATGACCAAATTTGCCACAAGCCCCTCAATGTGTAACATGTTTTCACATTTACAGAACTTGTCCTAGGCTAGGATACACTATTGGCATTTAATTGTTTTTCTTTGCTTCAGTTGTAGATTTTAGATTATATTTTCATCTTTATGTTTTGGTGCTTGCAGGAAAGCACGTGCAACCTGGTGGTATGGCCAACATTCCATAGCTTCTGTCCTTTTGCGTGAAATCCGTATTGAATTTCCTTTTATCATTATCTTTATCAGAATTTCTATAAATCAGGGGCCCTGCAGGATGTTCTCCATTTGCATGACGTCCTCGCTAGAATTGCACTTGCTAAGTTGTGCCATACAGTATCCAGAGCTCGAGCATTAGACGGTACTTATTTTGGATATTTTAAATTCATACCTTTGTTCTGCAGTTTTAGATAAGTGTCACAATGTTCAGAGAAACATGAGTGTGATTTCAGATAAAACTCAAATGTGGTTTAATTTTTTGTGAGCGCAGAACGTCCAGATGTCAAGTCTCAGTTTAATTCTGTTCTCTATCAACTTCTGTTGGATCCCAGTGAAAGAGTTTGTTTTGAGGCTATACTCTGTGTACTGGGTAAATTTGATCATATGGAGAGGTAGACATGAATACATTTGCAGTTTTCAAAAATTGCCACTGCTGATGATTAACTCTACTTTAGATGATAAATGTGTATTTTGTTTTTTTTTTTAATTTTATACTTTTGATTCTGCCCTTTCTCGCTCAATATAGGAGTGAGGAAAGAGCTGCTGGCTGGTATCGTTTGAGTAGAGAAATTCTCAAGCTTCCAGATTCACCTTCTGTAAAGGACTTGAGTTCTGAAGAAAAAGATGCAGTTCCGCCAAAAGCCTCCAAAGATAAATCTTCAAAGATAAGGCGCCCACAACCACTAATCAAACTTGTCATGCGCAGGTCATAGTCCTCTCTTTTACTTCTTCCAATGCTTGCATGCATTTAAATGTGCAGAAACTGATTACATGTTTGTATGCGTGGGTATATTATCAGATGACATTTAGAGGGTGATCTCAGGATGTGCTTTGAGCATTACTTTGTCTTTTTGCTGTTTTTTTACAGGTTGGAGAGTTCTTTCCGAAGTTTCTCACGGCCTGTATTACATGCAGCGGCAAGGGTTGTACAGGAGATGGGAAAAAGTCGTGCTGCTGCTTTTGCATTAGGTTTACAGGATATTGACGAAGCAGCTGAAGTTAATACTTTTTCTGAAAAAAATGACTCATACGATCCAGATATAAATCCAACAGCGCCATCTGAAGGTACTGATAATGATTTCCTGTTATTGGTCACAACACTGGTTACAATGTCCGTTTCAAAGTGTATGCATATAATGCTTATAAGATGTTTCCCGTGGTATGTTAGCTAGTTGACTGTGATATTTTGTTGTGATTTAATATCGACCAGTCATTTGCAAAACATCATGATCAAATTTATGGCCAACCTATGTCCCTGCTGGAGACACTGATGCTGTTTTTATGCATGACTCATTTTGTGCTATGCGACAGACTTTTCATTTTAAAGAAGGAATCTGCACTACGTATTAATGCATTGAAGCATGTATACTTCATCAATTTTACTTTGTACATTTAAGATATGGCTGGATGATTGGTTGATTCTTTTTCTCCCTTTTCTGTTTCCGTCTATTGCTGCTAGGTATTCGTAGAGTTCCCTCAATATCTAGTGGGATGGGTTCGAAGGATACAGTTGCAAGTTTGTTGGCTTCACTAATGGAGGTTGTTCGAACAACTGTTGCATGTGAATGTGTTTATGTGCGTGCAATGGTGATTAAAGCGCTGATATGGATGCAAAGTCCACATGATTCTTTCGATGAACTGGAGTCCATCATTGCATCAGAACTGTCTGATCCATCTTGGCCAGCAACTTTATTGAACGATATATTGCTCACATTGCATGCTCGTTTCAAGGTATTCAGGATGTGAGAATCATACAGTTAATCCTTTTTGTCACTTTATTTTTTCTCGTTTATGGTTTGATGAGTTGAATCATGAATCATGTAGTTGGCACTTGCATTCTCATTGTACTCAAGAATATGCATGTGCTGTGGTCTTACCTCCCCTTGCTCTTTTATTGCTTATTAGGCTACACCAGATATGGCAGTCACTCTTCTTGAGATTGCTAGAGTATTTGCTACTAAAGTTCCAGGAAAGATTGATGCTGATGTGCTTCAACTTCTGTGGAAAGTAAGTGTAGCTTATTGTTGTTGTTGCTGCTTAATCTTTATCTTCACTTCCTCGCCTTAAACTTTTATGTTTCTTAGACTTGTTTGGTTGGAGCTGGACCTGATGGAAAACACACAGCTCTGGAAGCTGTAACAATAGTTCTGGATCTGCCACCCCCTCAACCTGGCTCAATCTCGGGACTGACCTCAATTGATAAGGTATCTGCATCTGATCCAAAGTCAGCGCTTGCTTTGCAGAGATTGGTTCAAGCAGCAGTAAGTCATACTCTCCATTTATATCATCTTGCAATTTCATGTTCGTACATTTGTCTAATATCAGCCAATATGTGGGTTGCTAACCTGGGCTACATGTAGGTTTGGTTCCTTGGAGAAAATGCAAATTATGCTGCTTCTGAGTATGCTTGGGAGTCCGCAACCCCACCTGGCACTGCATTAATGATGTTGGATGCAGACAAAATGGTTGCTGCTGCCAGCTCACGTAATCCTACACTAGCTGGTGCTCTGACTCGACTCCAAAGGTGTGCTTTCAGTGGTAGCTGGGAGGTGTGTATTTTAGACCTTGTTTTTCATTTGGCATGTCTTGGTTGTTGTCATCATCAAAATCCATACAAAGTAATCCTACGGTAACCATTTCTGTTTTTTTGCTTTTGCTGATTGGTTGTTCCAGATTCGTATCATTGCCGCTCAAGCTCTTACAACAATGGCAATTAGATCTGGTGAGCCTTATAGGCTACAGATCTATGAATTTTTGCATACTTTGGCTCAAGGTGGTGTACAGTCTCAGTTTTCAGATATGCATACTAGTAATGGTGAAGATCAGGGAGCAAGTGGAACAGGCCTTGGATCTTTAATAAGTCCTATGTTGAAAGTCCTAGATGAAATGTATAGTGCACAAGATGAACTCATAAAGTAAGGAAATAAAAATTCGTTACTCCTTCAGCTTCGACTATTTTGATAAAAAAATAATTCTAAATTTTATTTCTGCTCTTGAATGTTCAGGGAGATGCGCAATCATGACAATGCCAAAAAGGAATGGACAGATGAGGAACTAAAAAAGCTCTATGAGACTCATGAGAGGCTGTTAGATCTTGTCTCACTCTTTTGTTATGTTCCAAGAGCAAAATATCTACCTTTAGGGCCAACAAGGTACTTGCTTTTTTTCATGCTCTGCTTCACTTTGCAGCTGATGATCTTGAATTTTAATTTTTCATCTGAAAGATCAATCTTATATTATTAAAATTCAATTTACAAATAAGAACTATGGAACAATGCATTTAAAGACCGTCGAAAACTTTAAGGGCAACTACATTGACTTCTTTTTCACCCACAAGGAAATGAAATTTAGTGTATCAGACTGAATGTTCAAGTATCTACTATTTCCTACAAAATAGTTCATGATGTTCTTGAGAATTTAAGGTCAAGCATCTTTCAGTAAATAAATTCTGTCATCCCTAAGATAAGTTACTTTAATGATGTTGTCATAATGTTATTTTTACCATACTGATGTCAGTGTCATATAATAATAATAATGGTGATGATGATGATGATGATGATGATGATGATGATGATGATGATGATGATGATGATGATGATGATGATGGTGATGATCATCATCATCATCATGTGTTGGAAGTGGATGAATCTTTTCTTTGTGCCATCAGTTGTCATTCTCACTCTACTTGGATTAATTCGCAACTCTACTTGGATTAATTCGCAATAAGCAGATGTCATTTGACACAGTTATATTTCCTCCTTTCCTGTCTGTACTTTTTCATCTTATTGACATAAGACTCGTTTGGGAGAAAAAGTCGATCTCACTATTTCTCATTTGATTTGATTTTACAATTGCAACAGTGCTAAACTCATTGACATCTATCGTACTCGGCATAACATAAGTGCATCAACGGGCCTCAATGATCCTGCCGTTGCCACAGGGATCTCTGACCTTATGTATGAAACTTCCAAATCAAGGGTTTCTGATCTTATTTATGAAACTACCAAAACCAAGTCTGCTGAGCCAGATGATCTTGATGATGACCTTGTTAACTTTTGGGCTGCAAATCTTGGCGATGATGGTGCACCTGCCATGAACAGGGTAAGAATCAATCAACCCTACTACCAACCATATTCTTTTGGTAAATTTTATTGATTAGTTCTTCAGTAATATGTGCAAATATGATGCTGTAATGGTGTTAAGGATTTTTAAGAGAACTACGTTATCTATTCAGAAAAAAAGATGTTTGCAGAGTTAGTATTTTTCAGTAGGTCCTTTTCTTGTCATTTGTTCGAAATGCTGTAATCTGAACCCTGGAAATGCTGATATGGATAGTGATATCTTATATTTGGTCGAGTATTTGCAGAAGGGGTTGGGGGATGGAGAGCTTTATCTGTGGGAATAGAGAACCAATCTAACAATCCTTATAAAGCTAAAAGCCTTCTCAAACGT
The DNA here is from genome assembly GCF_000504015.1 of Erythranthe guttata. Next base: position 859,469 of record NW_012194309.1, on the reverse strand, counting down.
CTTTGTCTGGGATGTATCTGTCAAGCCCTCAGTGGAACTAACTTTCTTCTTGTTATACTAATGTTTGGTTCGTTCTTTCTGTATTTGTTGCACATTAGGTCAATGAATTTCTAGCTGGTGCTGGTACCGATGCCCCTGATGTTGAGGAAGAGAACATTATTTCCAGACCTTCTATGAGTTACGATGATATGTGGGCAAAGACTCTCTTGGAAACAACAGAAATGGAGGTTTGTAGTTCTGATTGCGTGTTACCTTGGGCTCTTAAATCCTTCATGGTCGGCAACTTTTGTTAAATATGGGTTCCCTTCTGCAGGAATATGATGCCAGATCATCTGGGTCTTCATCCCCAGATTCAATTGGATCCGTTGAGACATCCATATCCTCCCACTTTGGGGGAATGAATTATCCATCGTTGTTCAGTTCAAAACCATCTTCAAATGTCTCCTCACAATCCAAGGTATGGAAAAATATCCATCAATTTGCTTCCGCCAACTAATTGTTGTGTTGGCATTTGAGCCTGCCTTTCCTTAACAGTAATTTCCAGAATCCTGTCAAAATTTCTGCATCTTAGTTTTTATACCCTGCTTACATTGACCAAAATATTGTCTACATGTTATTTCTCTTCCGGTTAAGGAAATTAATTATGTTCTTTTTTTTTACAAAAGGATACTATGTCATAAAGTGCCACACTTGCATTGGTTCCTGCCTTTAAATATGCTTGGACAAGATATGACACTTTTGAATTGACTATGCAGGAAAGGCAAAGTGGAAGTAGATATAGTGCATATGAGGCTCCTGGTTCCCCGGTCAATATTCTGAACCTCTTTATCAAAATTTTAATTGGTTAAAAAGTGAAAAAGAATCTAATGAAGGATTTCTTGCAGATAAGGGAAGAACCTCCTCCATATTCATCACCTGATCATCAAAGATACGAGTCCTTCGAAAATCCCTTAGCTGGCTCTGGTTCCCAAAGTTTTGAAGAAAGACGGCCCTCTTCAAGCAATCCACAGTTTGGGTCGGCACTTTATGACTTCACTGCTGGTGGCGATGATGAGGTGAATGAGTATAATTTCGTCTATTTTGAACTTGAGCTCAAGTTTGAGTCAGTTAATCACGGAATACTAAGCAGTGGCTAAATTCTCTGTTTTCATATCTACATTGCACTTTCTTGGAGGTGTTTTAAATTTTATTTGTTTTTTTAGCATGTGAATAACATTTAAAGCTTTGTGTTTCTGCAGCTAAATCTCACGGCTGGTGAAGAACTTGAAATTGAGGACGAAGTAGATGGCTGGTTTTATGTAAGTATGACGCAAGTTGGTGAATTTCTCTCAAGAAAATTATAATATAAGATCTAAACTATCTCAAATACCATTTCTCAATTGGCTAAAATTTCTCCTTTTAGTCTGTTGCCTGTGTTTGGTTTGCTAATATGTTCAGCTGTACAGGTGAAGAAGAAACGACCAGGAAGAGATGGGAAGATGGCAGGGCTGGTTCCTGTGCTGTATGTTAGTACATCTTGATGCTGACAAAGGCGGTCGGTCTTGCATATAAAACCTTAAAGTACACAAACCAACTCTGCTATTACAGATTGTTGGAACAATACATAGGGGGGGGTAAAGTCTGATTTACTGTGTGTCTGTCTGTATGTGTGTTTATTATCAGCGTAGATCACTTTAACATCTAAAGGAGTATAGCTGAGGCGTTCAACGGGTACGTCCATTTACCGTTATTTATTGCATAGTCACATCCCGTTGGTTTGACTTTTGACTCTGCTCTATTTTGTATTGTATTTTTTTGTTTAACCTTATTCTTACTCATACATGCTCTCACGGAACCCGAATTATGTTTATTAAATGAGGCCATCATGCATTTTGTGTTTGTGTTGTACGTAGAATATAGAAACCCTTCAGCACTATTACCATTTGCTGTTCGTTTTCTTTTTGGTTAGTCACTTACAGATATAAAGAACATTAGAAATTATGAAGAATTCCTTAAGGTTCGGGGAAATTACTAGAGCTGATAAATACACACATCGGCATCAGACGTGTGATCTCAACCTTTTTCTTTTTCTTGTACAATTTTCTAAATTAATATTTAGAGCAAGGGAAGGTTACAGGAGAAAGCAGTTTTGTCAAGCTTTGTGGGGATAAAGACGAACAGGCAGCCCCTTAGCTGGAATGGGCATAGGATTGACCACGATTTTCTCGTCGGGTATAATTTTCTCGCACCTAAATCTCTTGACAAGATGATGCATAAACACTAGTATTTCAAGTCTAGCATATTCTTTTCCGGGGCACATTCTCGGGCCCCCTCCAAACGGAACAAATGTATATGGAGCTGGCCCTGTTCCCTCGAATCTTGATGGATCCAATTTCTCAGGTTCGGGGAAAATTTCTGGATTTCTGTGAGTTGAACTTGCGCTCCAATATATCTGCACCATCAGTATAATATATACATACGTATATGTCGCAAAAACATCAACAAGATGGACATCTAATTAATATACCGGAGGTAATTAATAATTACTTAATTACCTTCCATCCCTTTGGGATCGAGAAGCCATTGTACACGAAATCTGCTAGAGCTTCTCTGAAAGCTCCCTGGAGAGGTGGTGAGAGCCTCAATACTTCACAGGCCACATTCCATGAATATTTCATCTTCTGAATGTCATCCCAGTTGAGGAGCTCGCCTGGAGTTTTCCCGTTCGCAATTTCCATTTGCTCTATTTTATTAAAAATAAAATAAAAATAACATCCTGATTAACTCTAATGTTTCATAAACATTGCACATCATGGAGGTCTATATATATATATATATATATATAAGTTACCGTTGTAGACTCCAACGTAAATCTCAGGCAGCTCCGCCAGATACTTGACGATCAAAGTACACGTAGAGCTAGCTGTGTCATGGCCTCCGACAAGCAAACCCAAAATCTTGTCGGCAATTTCCATCTCATCCATAAACTTGCCATCTTCATCTCCTGTCACGAGCATGTGCGATAGTATATCTTGGCTAGGCAAAGCCTCCCCCTCCGCCAGCTCTATTTTCCTTCGCCTGATAATCAAAACAAGCTCCTTCCTTATATACTTGGACGCCTTTATGGCTCTATTGAACGGGGTCCACGGCAAGTCCACTGGAATCCCGATCAAACCAGATGCCAATGCATTGAAAGGGTCTGCAAATCTAGCCACGTGTTTTGGATCTTCAACACTTAAAAAAACCCTACAGGCAAGCCAGAACGTGTAGCTCTTTGCTAGGTCGAAAACTATTATTTCTTTCTTGTTTTCCCATTGGTCGGTGAAGTGGCGTTGTGCTATACGATCCATTGTGCCTATGTACCTTCGAAGGGCCTCTGGTTTGAGGAAATTGGGGAGCATTTTCCTCATTCTGATGGCTTCTTCTTTGGAGGAAGTTTGGGTTGAAGAAGGGAAGACTTTGTTGACCGAAACGGGCCACCATGATTGGACGAGCTTGTTCTCGTTCGAAAATAAGAATTTGTTGCCGTTCGCGCCGCAGAAAACTGCGGCCTTCTCGCCCAGAAGATGGGTTCGGAATACCTGTGAGGAGTATTTAGCCATGCGGTCGAATACGAATTTTTCCGGGTGGCCTTTCCACCCTGTGGAAAGGAATTCGAGGCTCTCTCCGATCACCGGCCAACCTGTTTTCCCCGGCGGAAGTGAGGCCACGCCGCCACCACTGCCGCTACCGACAGTGTATTTGATTATGTGGAGAAGGAAGTGGAGGCAGAAGGAAACCAAGAGGGCGGTGAGGGTGAAAAAAGTTGCAGAGATTAAGTCCATGTTTAGTTAGGTGTAAATTGGGATATTGAGCATAGCTGCAGAGTTTGTATGAAGAAAAATAGTCTTTGTGTGAGGAGTGGAACATTAATAAAATCTGGTATTGAGGTTGGCGTATGGTAAGATAAGCACACGTAAAAGATGTGAAAGAGGTGGTGTGTGATATATATATTATATTATTCATTCATGTCAAGATCCTAGGGTACAATATTCTTTTGTTTCACCTTCTATTTTATTTGAATACTTACACGGGATGGAGCCGTATGCATTAAGTAAACTCGGTCTTGTGCAATAGCCCGCCACTACACAAAAAAATGTAAATTTCACTCACCAAGTCCTGTGCGACGAACTCAACCTAAAAGGTATATGTCAGTATGTGAATAAATAATAATAATATATTCGGTGTATTTTACTTAGTCGTCCAAACTATGAGAATTATCTTGTCTATCACTTCAAGTGTGAAACGTAATCATGCAATATACCAAAACACAGCTCACTAAAATTGACTAATTAATCAGGGTAATTGGCACTTTGCACTCTTAAATTACATATCATTGGCACTTTGCATCCTTAAATTGGAAAAATGGCAGAATGCATCCTCTAATTAGAATTTCTTTGGCACTTTGCACCCTAGTTCATATTTTGCCTAAAAAATGACCGGTAACCTGTTATGTGGAATTTGAAGAGATGTAGATTTATCTTTCTTTTATTTTCTTCAAAAATTAAAAAATCGTTTATCGTCTAATAATTTGATTCATTATTTAACCCATGTTCTCTATTTTCTTCCCTTAACCCTTCCATTTTCTCCCGGCAATTTCCTTTCTCTTTGATTCTCCGATCCTCCCTCTTTTATCGGGCTCTGTTTACATTTTTCCAAAAATTATATTCTGAATCGAAGAAAAAATCCAGACGACTTCAACTATATAGTTAACTTGTCGGTAAAGTTAGAAAAAACCTGTCTGAAATTTACAATACGGAATGGGGAGTGTTTGATAACGTGAGGTTTGAGAATGAGAAGGCTACGCATCGCCTCCGTGGGAATGGAATCGCCAAGTTATGATGGTATACGTTTTGGGTTGATTTCGTGGTCGTCGGCGCTCCTTCCGGTGATTTGGATTTTTTCGATTGTCTGGTTCAGCCGTGTTGTTGTCTGCCTTGTGTTGAGGACTAGACTATAAAATGAAACAAAAAGCTCCACACTTGCTTCTTTGCTTATTAAAAATATTTTGCTTTCGATTGTTTTATTGTTTTCAGCATGAAGAAAATGGGGTCGAATTGAGAACATGGGTAAAATGATGAATATGATTGTTACATGATGAAAGGTTTTTAAATTTATGACAAAATAAAAGAAATAAAAATCTACCATTCTTCAAAACCCACAAACAGATAACCGGTCATTTTTTAGGCAAAATATGAATGAGGGTGCAAAGTGCCAAAGAAATTCTAATTGGAGGTGCATTCTGCCATTTTTCTAATTTAAGGGTGCAAAGTGCCAATGAGATGTAATTTGAGGGTGCGAAGTGCCAATTACCCAATTAATCACGATTACGTCTAAATACAAATACTTTTCCTTCATTCAAATATATTCATTTCGCTGAAAGAGTAATATTAATAAACAACAACATCTCGACGTTACACATATTTAAATAAATAAAAAAAACGCGAAAAAAGTATATATAGAGAGAGCGATATTATACAGACACACACTGTCCCATGATTCAGAACTCAAAGCATAGCTATAATTTACAAATGTGGTAGCCAGAATTGTTTTCGATTTTTACCTTATTAATATATGAAATATATTGATATGCCTAATTGGGCCAATCCAATGGGCTTACAATTTCTTTACTTGCTGGGCCACAATTAAGGAGGGAATATAATATGCAGTACTTTAATTTTTAATTAACACATATAAGAATAATTAATTAAGCTGTAATTGTAGTAGTGTGAGGGTAGAGTCGAACGGGAAGACCCTTGGCAGGAATAGGCATCGGATCAACCACAATTTTCTCATCGGGAATAACTTTCTCCCACTTGAACCTTTTCACTAGGTGGTGCATGAACACCAGTATTTCCAAACGTGCGTACTCCTTTCCCGGACACATTCTCGGCCCTCCGCCGAACGGTACGAACGTGTACGGAGCGGGTCCCGATCCTTCGAACCTAGACGGATCGAATTTTTGTGGCTCCGGAAAGAATTCCGGGTTCTTGTGCGTCGAATTCGCACTCCAGTATAGCTGATCCAGTATAGAAATTAGATTCGGATTAGTTATCAACTTTCAAAAGCAAGAAAATTAATTACTAAATTACCCTTTAATTTTTAACTATTGTTTTTTTAGTTTATTAATTACTCCCTATTTCTAAACAAAAATCAACAAGGCCAAATAAGAAGGAAATCTTTCTAGTGAAATATTTTTTTTAATGCAATATTGCTCAAAATATCAATATTGCAATATTCGAGGATAACAGTTAATATGAAACGGAGAGAGTACGTACCTTCCAGCCCTTGGGAATGGAGAAACCGTTGTATGCAAAATCAGCAATGGCTTCTCTAAAAGCTCCTTGTAGAGGCGGTGCAAGTCTAAGTACTTCGCAAGCCACGTTCCACGAGTATTTCATCTTCTGCAAATCCTCCCAATTCAGCAATTCACCGGGACCTTTCGTTTTTGCTATCTCCATTTGTTCTATATATATACACACACGTACACATATCAGACAAAACATATGTAAAACAAAAAAGGGTTTTTATCTTAAGATATATATATATATATATATCATATGATATATGTATATACCTTTGTAGACACCGTCGTAGATTTCAGGCAACTCGGCGAGGTACTTGACGATAAAAGTACAAGCAGAGCTAGCAGTATCGTGGCCACCGATAAGTAAACCTAGGATCTTGTCGGCGATATCCAACTCCTGCATGAACTTGCCGTTTTCGTCGCTAGCCAAAAGCATATGCGATAGTATATCCTGCGTGGGGGAAGCTTTCCCCTCCGCCAAGTCAACTTTCCGCTGCTTGATGATCTTGACGAGCTCCTTCCTCACGTAATTCGACGCCTTTATCCCCTTACTGAACGGCGTCCCGGCAAATCCACCGGGATCGAGATCAAGCCGGCGGCCAATAGGTTGAACGGCTCGGCGAACTTCTCCACGTGCGAAGGATCCTCGATGCTGACGAAAAGCCGACATGCGAGCCAGAAAGTGTAGTTCTTGGCAAGTGGGAACACCACAACCTCGTCTCGGTTTTCCCACCCGTCGGAGAAGTGACGCTGCGCGATGTGGTCCATTACTCCGACGTACCTATGCAGGGCTTCAGGTTTGAAGAAATTTGGGAGCATTTTTCGCATTTTAATGGCTTCTTCCTTGGAGGAAGATTGGGCGGAGGATGGGAATATTTTGTCGACGGAGCTCGGCCACCATGCTTGTACGAGCTTGTTCTCATTGGAGAAAAGGAATTTGTTGCCGGCGGCGCCGCAGAGGACGGCGGCTTGCTCGCCGAGGAGGTGAGTTCGGAAAATATGGATGGAGTATTTGGCCATGCGGTCGAATATGAACTTTTCCGGGTGGCCCTTCCAGCCGGTGGAGAGGAACTCGAGGCTCTCTCCGATCACCGGCCATCCAGTCCGGCCAGGGGGTAGGGTTCCGGCGGGTTTGGTCTTGTAGAAGAGGAGGTGGAGAGAGAGGAACACAAAGGAGACAAAGAGGCAGAGGAGAGAGGCGTAGAAGACCTCCATTGTTGTTAATTGGTGTGTGTGTGTGATAGTATTTGAAACTTTGATAGGTATATATAGAATTAGAGAGAGAGAGAGAGAGAGAGAGAGAGAGAGAGAGAGAGAGTGAAGAAATTAGAAGTGGGAATAAATGAAGTAAAAAGTCAAGATATGGTAGCTTATTTTCAACTGTGAAGAAATCAAAGTAGGTATATATATATTTGTGTGCTTGTTTTTGCCTTTTTCTTTACCTGCTTTTGGCTATCTTCTTTGTGTGAAACACATTTATGAATCATTCCAACTTGGAATTTTGCATATGGAAATTGCAAACTACAGCATTCTGTGGACCGGGTCCGGTTTTTTTTTGGATTTTATATAATTAAAATAATAGGGTAACTTATCCTATTATTTAATTATTTTTCACTTTTTTTTTTCTCTTTTTGTCAAATGATTATTGTTTAAGAGGTGGATGCAAATTACCGTATCATAATAACTTAATCCCAACTATCACCAAATGCCTCAAATTTATAATCAATTTTAAAAATTCAAAAAATAAGCTGTTAAGGAGCAAATGATATTTTTTTTTAATTATCTCTACCTCATCTTTTTATTTATTATGAGTAACATTAACTCATAAGCTCATTATTCAAACACTCTAAAAATTAAATTTAAAAATAAGAATTAACAACTTATCAGATACAAGAACTTAGATGTTCGATTTTCCATTTGATTTCGCTGTCTAAGTATGAACAAAGTGGGACGATAAAGAATTATGAAACTAAAAGATAAATTATGAAACTAAGGAAAAAAAATGCAGCTGACTTAACTTTAAATACCAAAAGATTCCACAATTTGTCCTTAATAACAATAACAATAATTGGTTGATTATTTTCTTTTTTCAATATTAGTAGTGTTACATAATTATTTAATAATTATAAATACTCTATAAAATCCTTAAATATAAATATATATCGTCACATGAATGTTCTACTGATGTAGTGACGCAAATAATTGGATAGCGATACGTTAGACGTCGTTTTGGTAAGTATGAATTGAATTTTGTAAAACAATTTCATGAAAAGTATTATATTATTACTAGGTGGTATATTTAATTATAAAATATAATAAAATTTGCAAGTATAGATAGATAAAATTTTGAAATTCGTTAATGCTGAATTTGGTAAAGAATGTGATCAAAATGGAATTTCAACTGAATTACATAAGCCGAATGTTGGACATACTTGTTAGGCCAATAGCAGGTCTTCTAAAATCTAAATAGCCTGATATCTGAGTTGACTTTGTCAACTACTTGTCACATAACTTAATTTTACCAAACATATGTAAGGATATTTAATCGGGTCGGTTTTCATTTTCGTCGAGTTGGATCGGTTCTTCTTTCATCGCACGTAGGGTTTTTTGATATAGTTTTTGTCTTTTGCTTCTTTTAAAATAAGTTGTTTTAACTTTTCGTTTCAATTTTTATTTTATTTTATTGAACTTATATTTGTTTTGTAAAATAGTTGAAAATTTCATTTGAGTTTATTAATTTGTTAATAAAATGAAATGTGATAAATTAAGGGAATTGCTTTTTGCGGTTTGAAAATTGCTATTTGCGGTTTTTGACAAAACCCCCCAAAAAACATTTTATTTCACTAAAACCCCAAAACTTTCCAAAAAAATTCAAAAACCCCCCCAAAACGCTTAAAAGCCCAACTTGAGCGCCCATTTATGCAGTGCACGCCCAAGTTGGGCGTGCAAGCTGCATTTGGGCGCCCGAGTTGGGCGCCCAGTGCAATTTTTTTTTTTTTTTTTTTTTTTTAAAAATTTACAAGATGGATTTAACAAAACCGACCGCAAAAGAAACATCAAATGCTCCTGCATTTTTTTGTTTGTTATCACCACCTCAAACTATTTGATCCAAATAAACGTGTAAATAATTATTAACGTGTCGCTTAAAAGCAAATTTAGTCATTATTAAATTTATAAAAAATAACAATTAGTGCAAACAAAAAGATAATGTTTCAACATATGAGCATAACTACCAAATTTCCCATTGTCATCTAATTATGCAAATTTTCACAAGAATAAGACATACCTACTAATGCTAGTTAGGGTCCAATTTTTATGTTTGATTGTTGCCCTTTTGAGAGGGATGTTACACCAATATTTATTATGAATTTGCTATAACAAAAAATATGAATTCTCAACTTATTTGTTGTTTTAAGAATAAGCGATTGCGTAATTAACTAATTATTACTCCATCCGTCGTAATCGTTGCTTAAAGAAGTCGCTTTAAAATATCAATATTAAATTTTTATTTTTCGTATTTGCCCTTATTTATTACTCATAATTTTATTTTTTGAGGGACTCGTTCAAACAGTAATTCAATAACAAATGATTTGAATAAAAATAATATTCATATATATATATATATATATATATATATATATATATATATATATATATAATAATTTTCTTGTCAAAAATAAAAACTACTTAATAAATTTCTTAATCTGTTTTCTTAAAACAAACATGCTTATCAAATCCAACAATGTTGTATGTGAGTTGTGAGCCATAATCAAGAAGATTGCAAAACCGTCGAGCCCGGAAACAAACAGGCATGCCCAGAAAACACGCACACTAACTGATACCTTAACAACTGCGTACGTTGAACATGAAAATAAAGCCAAGAAAAACAAACGATCGCCACTGTGGTTAAGAATGCCGGAAAATCAGCAACAAAAAACGAGAAAGGGCTTAACCATAGTTAAACAGACAAGGCCATGATCTGACGAGCAAGACCCGGATCTTGCTGCAAAAGCTCCCTCAGGTTGTTCTCAACCTCGGCCATGTGTTTTTCCAAGTATTCCTTCGATGTCTGTCAAACCAAAAACAAATTTTCGAGTTATAGATTCTATGGAATAAATGTGAAGCAGTGAAGGGTCTTTTGGTTTAACAAATATAAGGGACAAAAGTGGAAATTTCGCTAATTATTTTTGTTGACATCATCGGTTTCCGTCCAAATTCTTAATGGGAAGGGGAGTTGGTTATCGTGTTGACTTAGAGAGAATGTCTTTGTAATTAGGAGAGATGAGAAGAGAGTTGATAAAGAGAGGTTTCAATCAGCATGTTTTATAGTTGGGCTTCGATTATCACTAAACATAAGTTACGATGTTTAAAACAAACCACCACCAACACCGTGTCTGAAATATATTTAAACTCCGTTAATATACGGAAAAAAATCTTCCAAGTCCAGAACAATTTCATTAGCAAAGCAAGTAGGTTATAACCTTCTAGGCTCTAGCATATACTTTTTTCCAGATGTAATATCTTATTCTTTCTTGGCTATGTATGAATCTCGATTATAATGATGTTAAAGCAAACGAAAACATCTTTCAGAGGCAAACTCATAATAGTATGTGTGGTGTGTCCGTGTAGAAATCCGACATGAAAATGACTTGGAGCAAGGTAGTATTCGGCAGGCATTCACACACCACAACCAAATGCTATATTGTATATCTAAATTCCAAATGCTATTATATTAGGTGTTTAATTGACACCAAGCTCACCTCAACTCAGATTAAATTCTCGTCGTAAAAGGCGAAATCACACGATCCCATATGCGATATATCACATCAAAGTTCACTGTTTTGCAGTCACTCATTAGATTAGGGAGACGAAAAAAAGTGTCGTGTGTTCATAAATCTCACGATCCCATATGCGATATATCACATCGAAATTACACGATTAATGCGAGACTTTCTTAGGGTTTGGAGCTGAATGGGTACCCTATTCCCATCCCACACAACTAATGTGAATTACGATTGGCTCATGAAATTATAATTTGCAAGTTGAAAACAACTAAGAGTTCAACCAATCATACCTGCAAAGAGGAAATAGCAGCTTCACTATCCTTGAGCTTTTGCTCTTGTTCTTCCATCAAAACTGACTTTGGTTCCAAAAGAAACCTGCCCCCAAATCAATTCACATATAGAAACCCTAATTAACTATATCTTACTGATTTGCACACACAATTAAATACCCAAAATGCAAAATTGAGCAATTTGGAAAACTAACGTTCTGCCAATAGATTTGTAAGTATTTGTATCTTCAGCTAATGGCTTGAGCTCCTCCAGTGTTAAGTAAGCCCGCTTCTTTTCCCCTTCTTTGTTCCGCAGCTGAGTCTGAACCTGTAAAAAAATGATTTTTAATTCATCTTATTGCATCTTCTTCTTCTTCTTCTTCTTCTTCTTCTTCTTCTTCTTTATAGTTACAAGATTTTGAATTCATCATATAATCAGTGACTGACCTGCTTCAGTTTTGCGGTGGTCTCGATCATACGACCTTGGATTTCAAAAAATGCCTGAAAATTAATATCAAAAAAAAAATTGGGGGTCAAAGATTGTGTAATTTGGGGGTCGATTTACAAGGGTTTGCTACTGCTTACAGTTCTGTTTGCTTCGTCCGCCATTGTTTGATTCGCTCAAAGCTTCAAAATCGTCACTGAGTATAAACCCCCAAATCAATTGAGAAAAAAAGATTTGGATTTTTAATTTTGGAATTTCTATTACAGATCTTGGGCTCGGGATACATGGGCTTAATTTCTTTTTTCAATTGGGTCTACAATTCGAGTAAAAATGATTGGGCCTAAAATCATTGTTAGAATGGGCTTTTTTCAGCAAGAGATAATTTCATGAATTTGTTATATAGAAACTTTATAATTTGTGTAGACTTTTATAAATTATATAAATATTTTTATTTTTTTTTTTTTTTTTTGGTAATGCAGGAACCCGCAGCCAACCATATAGGTGCACTGGGTAAACCTACACTCTCGTATAATAGCTTGCAAACCATACGAGAGATGTAAACCACACTAGGCTAACCATGTGTGACAAGCTCGACCTAGCGACCGTTGGCAAGGGGATTCGAACTTGGGTCAATTGACCCAAGCTCTCTTGCTCCAACCGCTAGGCCACCCTTGCGGGTAATTATATAAATATTTGCATGAGCTAACAATCGTAAATGTTCATGCAGATGATGAATATAAATTTTATGTACTTTTTTGACTCACAAACCTAGTCAATCACTACTCACTAGCCAATGCAATAAAGTAATACAACGACATCCAATTATATTTTTCTTTGTACTCGCTGTCATCAACGTAGACCTACTATTTACATATATTTATTATTAATTAATATATATATATATATATATATATATATATATATATATATATATATATATATATATATATATATCTACAAAACTTTGACTACAATGTCTAATCTATATGACTTATAAAAAAAATGGTCTAATATTATATGGGTGTGAAACTTTTAGTGTCTAATAATTAAATTAATATAAGTGGAGTAAACAATTAGAATCAGGGTGATTCTAGTGACTATTAATTTAAAGAGGTTTAAATATATACTCTCTCCGTTTTTAAATAAGTGTCTCTTTTCACTTTTCACAAAGATTAAGAAACTCAATAAATATATCTTGATCTTAGAAAAATTATATAGAAATGACTAAAATAGCCTTTATCATTTAATAATTTATAAGAGAAAAATAATGATTAGAGTATCATTAATAAAGTTAAAACAGAAAAAATGCATTTAATGCAGTATTGAGAATCTAAAGTGACAGGTAATAAATAACAAAAATATTTTAAAAAAGATACAATTATTGTGGAATAGATGGAGTATAATATATAAAATATATATTACACTAATGGAGATACAAAAATCTAATGTAGCAACTTCAACTTAGAAGAAACGTTAAAAGCGTGTGGTACTGGTGCAAAAGCGCGTAACGGGGTCTGGTCAACTCATTGATTAACAAATGCAGACAAATGATAAAAAACATAACTAGATTCCAATTTCTGAAAATATTTTCCGAAATTGCCCCCTCCTATTTGAACTATTTCAGAAATCCAAATCTACATAATTAGAACTGAAATCCATAATAAACTTTATAAATGTTTATTATTTTATTGCAATTAAAAAAACTATTATAGCAAATGTTTATTATTTTATTACTTGGTAGATGTTTAGGAGGGGTATTATGGTAATAACAAATGTTCTTGTAGAGACCAGATGACAAATCGCCTTGTTTGGATTCGGAATTTTTTCTTGAAAGCCAATCATACTTGACTGGCCTGAGTCACTCTACAAATTCCAAAAAACCCAACGTTACAATCAATCAAACCGAGTCAGTGTTCCCCACAACTCACTTCTTTGTAGATAATTTTTATGCAACTGCATTTCCATTATTTGAGGAATATTCCGACGACCCTGATCAGATTCCGGTGCAATCCTTTCCATTTTGCGCCGACCCATTTGGGGTTTTCGTTGTTTTGTTTTCTATTGATTAAATCAGTGCCGAAAGTAAATCCAATTGTTTTTTAATTGAAATGTGAATCTGTGAAGTTTGGTGAAGAAATGGGGTCTTGTTTGAGTATCGAGGAAGATGGGCAACTGCCATCGCAGAAAAAATATTCGACTTATAAACCCGGTTCGTTGATTTTTATTCCCCTCGCATTGTTTTAATCATCTTTAATTGTTTCGATTTGGTTTCAATTTTGTGATTTTTAGTGGGAATTGAGAATACTAAGTGATGATTTGTGTATGATTTGATAATCTAAGTAGAGTGATGGAATATATGACGTCATTCAGATATTTGTTTTACCATCAATAATGGAATATTGATTGTTAATGTGGTGTGGAGAAATTTGTTTAGATTTAGTGTAAGGCAGACACCAGTTATTTTGTAATGGGATCTTATTCACTTGTAAAAGTAGACACGATTTCGTCGAAACAATTGCATTTCTATCGAGTGCTCTCGAACTTCTTACACGTATCGATTCCATTTGTACATTACTGTTTCTTACTTTCTTTTATAACGATATTTATCAGGCGTGCATGGAGATTCTGCGTCTCACGTAAAAGGGGGAAGTGCTGGTTCGAACGCATTTGTGATAATTCCGAAAAACGTGAAGGATCTACGTCAAAGTTCTGGGAATGGCGATCTTGATATTTTCACGTACGAAGAGATGAAGTTGGCAACGAAGCACTTTCGACCGGATCAGGTTCTTGGCGAGGGTGGATTTGGCATCGTCTATAAAGGGTTTATAGATGAAAACGTGAGGATGGGGTATAAGCCAACACAAGTTGCAATTAAAGAGCTCGATCCTGAAGGTTTACAAGGGGATCGAGAATGGCTGGTAATTTCGTATAACTGGGATTTTTTTTCTTTACAAGTGGCATGTATACTCTCTCTCTCTGAAAGGGTAGATAAATTTGCATCCAATTAGCCCTCTAAGGCCTTGTTTGGCTGGTAAGATAAACCATGATCAATTAAATAGTTAGGTACTATTTGATGTTTGATAAGTATAGCAACGTCTCGGGCCGGGGCCAGGCCGGGCTGGGCCCTACCCACGATTATGAAAATATGAGCTTTTTATCTTTGCTTATTGGTGGGGGTTTGTGTATTGGACCTCCCCTTGTCCAATTATACAACTGGGTTCTCATAAGATTGCATAATCTTATTTTGACTAATCTTTTCTTGCAAACCAAACGAGTCCTAAATGACCAAACATTATGGATGTCGATGTTTCGAGATTCTCCTTGTGTCTGAAAATCCGTTTGTGCTCTGTTAAGTTTTAAGTTACATATTTTCTTGAAAAAAATGGGTCTCAAACATCCGAAGGCTGATATGCTGTTAAGTATAATTGGATGATTACGACTTACCTTTATTTAAGCAAATATATTTGTTTACCATCCGTTGAAAATTCTGGAGAAATTACTATTTTTAATGCAGAAAAGATAATCAAATTGGCTCACCATTTGAGGTCTTCATTTGCAGGCAGAAGTCAATTATTTAGGTCAACTTCGACACTCTAACTTGGTGAAACTGATCGGTTATTGCTGCGAGGGCGACCACAGGCTTTTGGTCTATGAATATATGGCATCTGGTAGTCTAGAGAAACACCTGTTTTTGAGTAAGTAGCTTAAAAACCGATATTTACCTATGCAAATGATCGACAATAAATAATGTCTTTTAAATATTATGTTTTCTTGCATGCTATTTTGTAGGAGTACGCGCCACTTTAACGTGGCATAAAAGATTGAAGATTGCTTTGGATGCTGCAAAAGGGCTTGCTTTTCTTCATGGTGTGGATAAACCGATTATATACCGAGATTTCAAGACTTCGAACATCTTGCTGGACGCGGTTAGTTATATAATCCATCAAATATGATGAAAGTCTTTTTAAATTATTAAAAAAAATGCTAAAAGTGAATAGAAATTAAACAGGACTTCAACGCAAAGCTTTCCGATTTCGGACTAGCAAGGGTGGGCCCCACTGGAGATCAAACCCACGTGTCAACCAGGGTTATGGGTACTTACGGTTATGCTGCCCCTGAATATGTCATGACCGGTGAGTCTTATTGCAACTACATTTAGTTAGGCCTCGTTTGGTTCCTAAGATAAGATTAGTTTGAATAATATCTCGTGAAAAAAATCGATAAATTATTGGACCATAGGAGAGGTCCAATAATTGCGGGCCGGCCCAATAATTGCGGGAGATTATTTATTAGTGTAGATCTATTTTTCCATAATTGCGGGCCGGCCCGAAAAGTTATTGGACTGACCAAACATTGAATAAAGTTAAAGTTGTTTAATTAACTGAAATGTCGAGTGACAAAGTTATGTACGGATCAATTACATTTTGAATTTTGACGTTACTTGGAACATCAAAGTTGTGGGCAGTGTTCATTGATTCGTGCATATCGCTCTCACCTGACATCCAATCTTGGTGATTCAAGTTGGATTAGAAACCTAACTGAAAGAACAACAACTTCCGTGGTTTTTGAGTTTCGCCAAATTCAGACTCGAAACGGCCAAAATCACGTTTGAAATCGAAACAAACGATACTTGTCACATCTCTTTAATTAATCATGTCTAATCTTCAAAAATGTGCAGGACATTTGACAGCAAGAAGTGACGTTTATGGGTTCGGAGTTGTTCTGCTCGAAATGCTGATCGGGCGGCGGGCAATGGATAAGAGCAGGCCGAGCCGAGAGCACAATCTGGTGGAGTGGGCCCGCCCGCTTCTCAACCACAACAAGAAGCTTCTGAGAATCCTCGATCCAAGAATCGAGGGTCAGTACTCCACCAAGATTCTTATAAAGGTCGCCAGCCTGGCGTACCAGTGCCTCAGCCAAAACCCTAAAGGGAGGCCCGTCATGAGTCAGGTGATCGAGATACTCGAACCCCTCGTGAATCAAGAAACCAATGACAAAGAGGCGGTTCTTCTGCAGAATGGAGGCGGCAGCGTGACGCTGTATGAATTACGAAAATGCCCCCCCGAGGAGACTAAGAAGGAAAGTAGTGACCCGTCGGTGAAAAACGAGAGCGAAAGAGAAGGCGAGACGCCGAAGAATAACGGAAGGAGTAAAAGTGAGCCTCCTAAGGAGTGTGATCTTTATGAACCTCCTTCTCCAGATGCTTTGATGGTTGAGAGATCATCCTCTAATGGATGTTGAATTTTCTATTGTTATTAATTATTTATTCTGAAACTATTGCATTTTGGTTCAGCTCTACTTTTTCTTTTTCTTTTTCTTTTTTTTTTTAATAAAGGAACTTATTTTTTCCTACTTGGCTGAGATTTGAGAAGTACCCTTTTATATATACATGCAGAATCAATCAGTAGCATTATTTATTTTTACTGAGATAAATATATTGACTGTAAGTAATAAAAATAGACTACTAATTGCAGAAAACAATTTATGACGTCATCTAAATTGATCTATTATAATAATTAGTTATGAATTATTTGTTTAGTTAGGTAGATCGATCAACATTGAGATCCACAGACTGCAAAAATAACAATCATTATAAAATACATACTGACTTTCAAGATCAATGATTGGATCAATAATTTTTACGATTAGCTTCCTACATGCCTTCAAATGTCTGAAATGCCCTTCACTTTATGGTGAAGAAAAAAAAAACAAATTAATTAACGAAGGGCGTTCCAGACATTTCTGATGGATATATTAGGTAAAAGAGATTTACGAGCTGAAACCCCAATATTATATTGTAATAAAAAATCGAGGTCGTATAATCGCCACATCGTAATTAATGTATAAATTTCAGTGCAATTAATTAGTTTTGTGGACTGGTGAAGAATCAGTAGCTGTCTGAATTTCTGTGCAACCAAAGAGTGAACCTTATTTAGCCTAGGTTTGCTCAAGGATATTTTTTATGTGTGATTGAAGATGCATTGACTTATAATCTCACATATTTTAGTATTTGGAGCATATGCAATAATTAAATATATGGTCAAGACAAGAATATCATTATTATTATTATTATTATTATTATTATTATTATTATTATTATTATTATTATTATTGTTATTATTATTGTTGTTGTTATTATTATTATTATTATATATATATATATGTATATATATAACAGTAGTTTATAAGTTAAAGGTAAGGTGGTAAAGCTAAGAAAGAAAAGCAAGTGGACAAAAAACAAAATGTGGAGACTGAAACTCTCTGAAGGCGATGATGATAACGAATGCCTTACGAGCTTCAATAATCACGTCGGTCGACAGTTTTGGGAATTTGATCCGTTATTCGTCGGTACACCCGAACAACATGCTCTCGTCGAAAAGGCTCGTGCAGATTTTCGCAATAGCCGTTACGAAATCAAACAGAGTTCCGATCTCCTTATGCGAAATCAGGTGATGTCAGTTGTAAATGTGTTTGTTTTTTCGGTGAATTTTCCGGTTTACGATTTTAATGAATATTAATGATTATAATAATTCAGTTGGCGAAGAAGAGTGATGAACATATTAGTGAAGAAGAAGAAGAAGAAGAAATAAGTAGAGAGGAAAAAGTGGTGAACACATTGAGAAAGGCACTTAGGTTTTACTCAACTCTTCAGGCTGAAGATGGACATTGGCCTGGTGATTATGGTGGTCCGTTGTTTCTTCTTCCAGGATTGGTCAGAATATATTATTACTTTTTTCTCATTACAGCTAATTTTTTTAATTAATTCTGCCGACATGTTTATGTTTTCACTAATTACTAGAGTTAACATTTTTTTAGCAATTATATATTTTACTAATTGCGATTAGCTATTCTTCATTATATATAATAAATTAATGTAAATATACAGTACATGCATAGGCTACGGATAAACAAGCCCTAGCTAAAAAACGACGTCGTCGTCAGGAAATCTGAATCCGTAATTGCGTTACTGTTATCTGAACTGATTTCCACAAATTCGATTTCCTCTTCTTCCAAAAGTGCGACGTTCGTTTTTAAATCTCGGCTCGATATTTGCAACTCGGGGTTTAACGATGGAGCCTGCCCGTAATCCAGTTTCATGTCTGAGAGAACAACGAGAGTGGTGTTGGGGAAGGCGTTTCCGGAGTAGGAGTGAAATGGTGGAGAGAGGCGCTGCGGTGGCGGCGGCGGTGGCGGTGTCGGTGGAGGTTGGAGGCGTCGATGGGAGAAGAGAGGTAACGATCGGCGATTTTGGAAGTTGAAGCGGAAAATTGAGAGGATGAACGGAAGGAATTGAAAGGTGAGTGTGCAACATTAGATGGATGTTTGAAGGTGTAAAAGTGTACAAAATATTCCAATTTCGAAGAACAGGGGATACAGCAGAGGAGAATGCAACAGTGACTGTACTACAGAGGTTCAAATTAGATTTAACCCTAATTAATTTGAATATGATGATTTGTATTTGGCAAGTCTCACTAAAATTATGTGGTTTTGAAATAGTAATAATATTAGATAGATATATAGTTGATAGTGAAGCGCCGTTGATAGTGAAGCGCCCCTCCAGTTATAGATAGGTATAGTTGATTGAGATTTGAAAGTATTTAATCTGAAAATTGTGTTTGAATATAAAAAGGCAAGAATCTCAACATTGCAGGTGATAGCTTTGTCTGTAATGGATGCTGTTAAAACCATCATCACGGACGAGCATAAGAAAGAGATGTGTCGATATCTCTATAACCATCAGGTAGTTTTTTCTCGTTTATTTACATTTGCCAAGGTGAGAATTCCGGGCTGTTTGATATTGATGAGGTTAGTTAACCAAGGTGTAGAATCTCGATGGAGGGTGGGGATTGCATATAGAAGGGCGCAGCAGCATCTTTTGCACAGTCCTAAATTATGTAAGCTTAAGGCTTCTAGGACAAGAAATGGACGGTGGAGATGGAGCAATGCACAAAGCCAGAACATGGATTCTTGATCATGGTGGTGCTACCTATATTCCTTCATGGGGAAAGTGCTGGCTCTCGGTAAATATAGCCTTAACACACACACACACACACGCACGCACGTACAACACACACTGAGTTTCCCGTTTTTGAAAGTATTTTTTGTAACATGTGTATAGGTTCTTGGCGTGTACGAATGGGATGGAAACAATCCTCTACCCCCTGAGCTGTGGCTTCTTCCTTACTTTCTTCCCATTCATCCAGGTGTTCACTTCTGTTTTAATTTGGTTCCTATTTACTTCTGTGGTGCATAGTCATGAAAGTGCTTGAGAAGATTAGTGCATATTTGCTTGATTTGGGAGTTTGCAGTTACCATTTCACAAGCTTTGAACAATTGCAGCTGATGGATCTTTCTAGTGATTTATATGGTTTTGGAGTTTGGTAATAGAAAAGGGTATTTATATGTGAATGTATTTTCGTAGGGCGTATGTGGTGTCACTGTAGGATGGTGTACCTGCCCATGTCATATTTATATGGGAAGAGATTCATTGGGCCAATTAGTGGAGTTGTTCTATCTCTTAGGAAAGAGCTCTATAATCAAGCTTATCACCAGATTGACTGGAATTTGGCCAGAAACCAGTGTTCCAAGGTACAGACTTGTCCTTGCTTTCATATCTGTTTAATCGGTTTAATCTTTGTAATAATTTTAGTAGTATTCGTTGTAAGCTGTAACCCATTTTCTTGCAGGAGGATTTATACTTTCCACATCCACTCATACAAGATATCTTGTGGAAATGTCTGCACAAGTTTGCAGAACCTCTTGTTATGAAATGGCCCTTCTCTAAGCTAAGGAATAGAGCATTAAGCACTGTGATGAAACATATCGAATATGAAGATGTAAACACTAATTATCTCTGTATCGGACCAGTAAATAAGGTATTAAATCCTTGTTTTCATTACGAGCTGTATGAATTTTGATGGCTTCTGAAATCAGTCAATGATTTCATACTTTTGTATAACACGGTAAAAACAGGTAATGAACATGCTGTGCTGCTGGATAGACGATCCAAATTCGACAGCTGTCAAACGACACCTTTCAAGAATAAAAGATTATCTGTGGGTAGCTGAAGATGGCATGAAGATGAATGTAATAAAAATTTATACAGAACAGCTAATCTCAGTTCTTTTATACTATCCTATGGCAGAACATAGTTCTTGAATTTGATGTGGGTACTTTATGGCAGGGATATAATGGGAGTCAGTTGTGGGATGTAGTTTTGGCTGTTCAAGCAATTGTCGGAACCAACCTTCCTCAAGAATATGATTTAATGCTTAAAAGGGCACACCAGTTCATCAAAATGTCACAAGTAAGAGTGTGAAAATACATGTTATATTTTTTCACGTTCGTTTATTTTTTAATCATATTGTTTTGGTATTTTGAAGATGAGTAAAGATAGTTCAGGAGATTTAAGTTGTTGGTATCGCCACAGCTCTAAAGGAGGGTGGCCCTTTTCTACTGCAGACAATGGCTGGGCAGCAGGAGATTGTACGGCAGAAGGCCTTAAGGTTTAATCTTCCAAATATCGCATGAATAACAATTCAATTCTTTTTACTCGTAGCACCTTGTTTCGGAATTTATGTGAAATTGCTTATTATGAAAATTTTCGGTTAGAAAGAAAATGAAGGGAAAATTCCGAAACAGGGTACATAATGTTTTAACTTTTTACCATATGGTTTCCTATTTCAATGACGACAGCTGTTCCTTCCTTTAATGCAGGCAGCTCTTATACTATCGCAGTTGCCATACGAGATTGCTGGACAAGCATTAGAACAAAATAAGCTATATGATGCAGTCGATTTGATTTTATCCCTTCAGGTGTTATCTCTAACCACTCCACACAAAATGAGACTTATTTTCTTTTTTTTTTACAAATTTTAACTACGAAAGATAGAATTTCTTATACGAACTTGGATTTACGGAAAAAATTCTATTTTCCATTGTCCGTATCTAATGGCGCAGAATAGTAGTGGAGGTTTTGCATCATATGAGCTCACACGATCGAATGCTTGGTTGGAGGTAATTAATGAATGGATCTAAATTCTAAACACAGTAGTCACACAGTGTTTACAGAAACATGTTTTGAGATTAATGTCACTTATATCCATTAACAGATGATTAATCCATCAGAAATATTCGGGGATATCATCATCGACTACCAGTAAGTCCAACTATTTACTTCACTAATTTTACAGTAACTTAACAACCAAATATGTAGTATATTGTTGTGATTGTCCACCTTTTAACGAGAAAACTGTCAACATAGGTATGTAGAATGCACATCTGCTGCAATTCAAGGTCTGAAACAATTCAGCAAATTGTACCCGGGTTATCGAAGGAAAAACATAGAGGCGTGCATCAAGGAGGCACTTCACTTCATTGAAAGCATGCAGTTATCCGATGGCTCATGGCAAGTCCCTTTGTTTTACTATATATAATAATACTGATTAATTTCAATGGAAAATATAACTAACTGGTGATTCATAATAGGTATGGATCTTGGGCTGTATGCTACACTTATGGGACATGGTTTGGGATAACAGGACTAATAACTGGTGGTAAAACATATGAAAATAGCTTAGCTGTAAGAAAAGGTTGTGAATTTTTGTTATCGAAGCAGCTTCCCTCGGGTGGATGGGGAGAAAGCTATCTTTCAAGCCAAGACAAGGTATACACAAACGTTGGGAAAGACGTATCACATATTGTAAACACTGGATGGGCTATGCTGGCGCTTATCGAAGCAGGACAAGTAAGTGATCGATCTTTACACGAATAGTTCTGCAAGAAAATTAAAAGATAATAATGTAATGAGAACATATAGTTTTCTAATATATCCTTGTTAACATTGCAATGGGGGTATAGGCAAAACGGGATCCCAATCCACTTCACCGTGCTGCTAAAGTACTGATTAATTCCCAAATGGCGAATGGAGATTTCCCACAACAGGTATACCGTTTTCTTTTTTCTCACACGTAATCCGAGTTCAAGAAAGTTATACATTTGTCCGTTCTTTATGATTTCACAGGAAATTGTGGGCGTCTTCAACAAAAACTGTATGATAAGCTACTCGGCTTACAGGAACATTTTCCCGATATGGGCACTTGGAGTTTACCTCAACAAGGTCTTGAAAGCATGAAAACAAAACTGTATGTATATGCACTGAAGAAAGATCTAATTGTGTGTTCTTTAAGATGTAATTATAAATATAATCGTGTTGGGTCGTTTATTTTTATGCATTATTTTTTAGGGATAGATTTTATTCAAATACTCATCTTGTCACTTATTATTCTTTTTCTGAACCAAATTATGTATACGGCAATCATTTGGTCCTGGAAAATTTGTGGTGGTGATTGGGAAGGGAGATAAAGGGAATATGACAGCACCAAGATTAAAGATAACTTAATTGTTGATGTGCTTGGTTGGCCTAGCTTTAGATGTCACTAAACAAATAGATAGGATTGCAACCTTCGTTATTTCTTAATAGATTTTTATTTCAACTAGTCTATATTTTTACGCAACTTTATATATTTGGCAGGTTCCTATCATAGATTGATGATGCTCACCGTTTGACAGGTACTTATTTCGTTAACAAAAAATAATGATGGTTATTTGTAACGAAAACTTTCCATAGAAACGTCTTTTTCCCTTCCCGTAATTTTAAACGAACAGTACACACGCACCCAAGGGGATTCGAACCCCCGATTTCTCACCAAAGACCACTATGGGAGATGCTCTCGATACCATTAGGCTAAAGCCTAGTTGGTTTACTGTTTGCATGTTTGGTCCTCACTAGTCAATTATTTACCAAAAGTTTTTACGGGAACTTGCAGTTGTGCGTTGAGTAAACTACACTGTCGTGCAATAGCATGTAAAGTACATGAGAAACGTAAAATGTACTGAACAAAACAAGTCTGGGTGACGAGTTTGACCTAAAAATTATTTGCAAAGGGATCGAATTTTAAGCTCAAATTTTCGGACTTCATCAAGACTTTTGCTTAGGGGTATTTGGGGGCTTCTTCGCACGTGGGAGTCAGGTTTGGGGTTTACATTTTCTGGGTAGGTGTGTTGTAATAATAGTCATTTACGAGTTCAATTATTTGAAATTCAGGGGTTTACAATTTTGTGGGTAAGTGGGCTGTAATAGTCGTTTACGACTTCAGTTATTTTTGTAGACACTCTATTATTAATTAAAGAGTCAATAATCTGTTGGGCATTGGCTTAATATAGCAGGGAGATATTGGACGAATGACGAAGAGATACGGCTGCTTTGGTGCCTATATTTTTATTATTCGAAAAGGTGAACATCTTTAAATAAATTAATAATTGATAACTTTGAAACGAGTGCCATGCGGATGGATAGTGGAGCTGTACATTGCAAAACATACAATGGTGCCTCACTTTACGCATGTACTTATATTATTATTATTATTAGGGTAAATTACAAACACCCCCAAAGGTATGGTCAAATTACAAAAACACCTCTCCTGTTTGGATAATTACAACCACCCCCTCAACTCCTCAAATTTAGTGGAATCTTCGAGATTATATGGAATATTATCACTTTTCTACACGTTTTATCCCATTCAAACTCTATATTATCAAGCAAGATGATCATAATATGTGATTTTTAGCTTGTATATATCAGTTTGTGGTGCATCGGAAACTGTATTTTTACACAAAACGAGTACAAACTAGAGCACATTTCACGGAATCTAGATGATTATGTTGATTTTGGCACCATAAGGGTGGAGGTGTAAGAAAAAATCATAATTGATGGGTAGATGTAATTATCCAAACAAGAGGGGTTTTTTGTAATTTGACCATACCTCAGGGGGTGTTTGTAATTTACCCTTAATATTATAATAATACTATAATCATAATAATATAATAATACTAATAATTGTTATGGTTTAGTTGGTATATCATCATTGAGATTGACAGGCCAATCCATATATTAAAATAATCGGTATGGTTTAATTGTTAAGTTGGTATATTGGAATTTGAAGATTTGAAACAATATTATCATTTATTCACACATGTTTATATATATATATATATATATATATATATATATATATATATATATATATATATATATATATTATATATTTTTTCTTTGTTGTTGAGAAAAAAAATCAATTCATACCCCCAACTTTGACTGTCAACCTGTAGCTGTAGCATATCAAGTTAGAATAGAAAGCCACTAGCAGCTTCTCAAGTTGAGGTTCATTGAGTTCTCAAACTCGAGATGTAAAAGTTTGATGAGTGATTTTGAAGGAAGATGCATTGACCTTTCCTATTATAATATTTTCGAGCAAGTTGAATTTATTTGACCAAACTTCTATATATGTAATATGTATACATGTATGTACATATATATATCCACCCAACTTAATCCTGTACGAAGTGACATCTTCTATTCTTTTTTGTTATCCACCAGTCTTGTAAATTGTCAATCTTAGGTAGACATAAGATTTAAAGAACAGTTGAGTTGGATTAAGGTGGTAAGAAAGAAGACAGTGTAAGCAAAATGTGGAGACTGAAATTTTCTCAAGGGGATATTAATGATCCAAGTCTTGCAAGCTTCAATAATCATGCTGGAAGACAGTTCTGGGAATTTGATCCATTGATCACAGGTACACCTGAAGAACAGGCTCTGATCGAAAAGGCTCGTGCAGATTTTCGTAATAGCCGTTATGAAATCAAACAAAGTTCTGATCTCCTAATGCGAATTCAGGTGATTACTGCAGCAACATCCTTAAACTAAGTAATAAGTTTCTTTTTTTTTTTTTTTGTGTGTGTGAGATTTAAGGTTTTTGATTGGTTTGTTTTGATGATTGGTGTAGTTGGCGAAGGAGAACGGTTGTGGGGCAGTGGATTTGGAGCAGGTGAAGGTAGAAAGTGAAGAAGAAGTAACAGAGGAAAAAGTTGTTATTACATTGAAAAGGGCACTGAGATTTTACTCAACTCTTCAGGCTGAAGATGGACATTGGCCTGGTGATTATGGTGGTCCTCTGTTTCTTCTGCCAGGATTGGTCAGAATACTAAACTACTCTGTTATTACACCACCTCTAAAACATGTTTATTCTTTTTTTATTTTCATTAGTAATAGAAATGGAAAATTGGGTGTGGAAATGAAAGAATATGAACTTAAAAAGAATCTCAAACACTGCAGATTATATCTTTGTATATTATGAAAGCTCTAAAAACCGTCCTCCCTGAAGAACACACGAAAGAGATATGCCGTTATCTATATAACCATCAGGTACGGATCCAATCTTCTCGTTTAATTACACTAATCTAATTTGATGTTATTTTGATATGTATATATTGATGAGATTATTTAATGGAATGTAGAATCTTGATGGAGGGTGGGGATTGCATATAGAAGCACAGAGCAGCATGTTTTGCACGATCCTAAATTATGTAAGCTTAAGGCTTCTAGGACAAGAAATGGACGGTGGAGATGGAGCCATGCACAAAGCCAGGACATGGATTCTTGATCATGGTGGTGCTACTTACACCCCTTCGTGGGGAAAGTGTTGGCTCTCGGTAAATATATATATACAGTCTCAACGCACACTTTAATAACCCGTTATTTTTTGAAGTGTTTTTTTTCCAACATATTTTGCATGTATATGTATACATAGGTTCTTGGCGTGTACGAATGGGATGGCAACAACCCTCTACCCCCAGAGATATGGCTTCTTCCTTACTTTCTTCCCGTTCATCCAGGTTTTGTTCGACCCTGTCCTCTACTATACATATATATTGTGTATATATTATTTACACGTTGATTAATATGGTTTTTTGGTATTATGTAGGTCGTATGTGGTGTCACGCTCGGATGGTGTATCTTCCCATGTCGTATTTATACGGGAAAAGATTTGTGGGGCCCATCAATAGCGTTGTTCTGTCTCTCAGGAAAGAGCTTTATAATCAAGATTACCATCAGATTGATTGGAATTTGGCCAGAAATCAATGTTCCAAGGTAATAAGAGACTTGTTATCCTTGTCTTGATTTTGGAAAAATACTTCTAGAAGTATTGATTGTACAATTAATTCTGTTGCAGGAGGATTTGTACTTCCCACATCCATTATTACAAGATGTTTTGTGGAAGTGTCTGGACAAATTTGCAGAACCTCTTCTTATGCAATGGCCTTTCTCTAAGCTGAGGAATAGAGCACTAACCACTGTGATGAAACATATGGAGTACGATGATGTAAACTCTAATTATGTCTGTTTAGGACCAGTAAATAAGGTATTGGAATCCTCGTTTTTGCATTCTTTTGTCGGCTAATAATAATAATAATCTTCAACTTATTTATATATCTTGCATGAGAGATAATATCTTGTGTCATAAAAACAGGTACTTAACATGCTGTGCTGCTGGATAAACGATCCAAATTCGACAGCTGTAAAACGACATCTTTCAAGAATTAAGGATTATCTGTGGGTAGCTGAAGATGGCATGAAGATGAATGTAATAAGAAAAAGATACAGAATATCTAATTAATCTCAGTTTAAAAAAAATTAAAGCAAGTTTATTGAGTTTTGATGCTGATAATTTTATTTCAGGGATACAATGGGAGTCAGTTGTGGGACACGGTTTTCGCGGTCCAAGCAATAGTCGGAACTAACCTTCCTCAAGAATACGGTTTAATGCTTAAAAAGGCACATCAATTCATCAAAATATCACAAGTAAGAGAGTTTTAAAAATTTCTGCTATCATATATTTTATTTAATTTAGTATATCTGATTTATTTATTAATTTTTTTCTTTTTCTATTTTGAAGATGAGAAAAGATAGTGCAGGAGATTTGAGTTTGTGGTATCGACACAGATGTAAAGGCGGGTGGCCGTTTTCTACTTCAGACAATGGCTGGCCGGTTTCAGATTGTACATCAGAAGGTCTTAAGGTATGATTTTCCTAAGACCATATGAATCACATCTGGATTTTTTATTGGGAAATGATTTTTAAAAAAAAATGTTTATTTGCTTAAAACGCAGGCTGCAGTTATGTTATCGGAGCTGCCGCTGGAGGTTGCTGGAGAAGGATTAGAACAAAATAAGCTATACGATTCGGTCGATTTGATTCTATCCCTTCAGGTCTTACATATTTCTCAGAGCACCTTAATTTGACGTAGCTCTACATATATATTAAATTGGAAATTTCTTAATTGAAATCATCGGCATTTTATTGGTGCAGAATAGTAATGGAGGTTTTGCGTCATACGAGCTCACACGATCATACGCTTGGTTGGAGGTAATGAATAAATTGAAAACACACTGGTCACACACAGTGTTTACTTATTACGAGGGAAACAAAAAAGTGCGTTTTTTAGATTAACCGAATGTATATCCATCCATGAAACAGGTGATTAATCCATCAGAAACATTCGGAGATATCGTCATCGACTACCAGTACTATTATTTACTTTTCATTTTTTATTAAATCGTCAAAACCTTTTAACGCTTTCTGACATTAAATAAAAAAAAACTGTGTACATAGGTACGTTGAATGCACATCTGCAGCAATTCAAGGTTTGAAGCAGTTCAACAAACTGTACCCTAATTACCGGAGAAAAGATATAGACACGTGCATTGACAAGGCAGTTGACTTCATCGAAAGCATACAATTATCTGACGGCTCATGGCAAGTCCCTTTGTTTTACCGTATATATAATACAGATTGATTATATTTCAATGGAAAAATATAATTAAATTAGTGACTAACAGGTATGGATCATGGGCTGTATGCTACACCTACGGGACATGGTTTGGGATAACAGGGCTAATCAAAGGTGGTAAGACTTACGAAAACAGCTTAGCTGTAAGAAAAGGTTGTGAATTCTTGTTATCAAAGCAACTTCCATCTGGTGGATGGGGAGAAAGCTATCTTTCAAGCCAAGACAAGGTATGTATATACATTTATACGTACGACTCTACTTATATATATATATATATATATATATATATCTCGATTGTCGGTTGTTAATTTTATGTACTAAAAGTTGCATGACATGATATAAAGGTATACACAGTTGCATGACATGATATAAAGGTATACACAAATATTGGGAAAGATGTATCGCACATAGTAAACACCGGATGGGCTATGCTGGCGCTTATTGAAGCAGGACAAGTAAGTCTTATGTTAAATCTGCAAGTAAATATTGTAATGAGAGAATATAATATCGTTGACTGATATATCTAACTCTTCATAATAGGCGAAACGGGATCCAAATCCACTGCACCGTGCAGCTAAAGTGCTGATTAATTCACAAATGGAGAATGGAGATTTCCCACAACAGGAAATTATCGGTGTATTCAACAAGAACTGTATGATAAGCTACTCTGCTTATCGAAACATTTTTCCGATATGGGCACTCGGAGCTTATCTCAATAAGGTCTTGAAATCATGAAACAGAAAACAACTGTATACACGCGTGAATATGGACTGTAAGAGCAACCTCAATCTGTACATGTAAGAGTGCTTGGTCGGAATTGGCTATTAATGTATGCATGCATTACTTTTAAGGGAATGAATTGATTCAAATATTCATCATCTTTTCGCTTTCCAAACAAATCCACCAACAGTACTAAAGCTATTTCAATAACACACATCCTACAACAAAACGAAGATTCTGCTCAAATACAAGTAGGGTCAAGTGATCAATTTTGACTTCGTAAAATATGATAATATCTTCATCCACACAACCCAAACAATGTAATATAGCTAAAGAAACGCTATACTGGTTGCTTCTCTTTTCCCCAAATCAGGGATATAAGATTGCACAGAGCAAGATCAGTGTGTATCTAAATGATCAACGGCTAGCATGAACCTTGAAAGTAAACTAAAAGCTGACTGTATCTGATGTGATATTACACTATTGACCTTCATCCATTGCATCACTACCAAGACAAGTTTGAGATTTTACATCATTGCCTCCTTGCCCCGACTCTCCGGATCCAGCAACGGAATCTTCAAGGGCCTCAAGAAACGACGGAACAGTGAACTTGTCTGCAAACAATTAAGTCAACTGGTCATACAGACAGAACAATTACATAATACTTGTACATTGGAAGCCAACAGAGGAAGAGTAACTAAGCACGCCAGTATCATATTTCTAGTTAATGCAGCTGAAGTGAGTTTCTAACACAATATAATTCTTCGTAAATGCCACAATTTTGCAAAGTGTGTCCTATTCTAGCCAAGTAGAAAATTTTTGATTGCTTACATTTGCTAGGATCTATACCAAACTGAGTGAGATCCACCTGTCCAGTGCGCAGCACCTAGAACAAAAACAGAAAATTAAATAAAAAATATTTATAAAAAAAAGAAAAAAAAAAAGAAAGAGAGAATCTGAAGAGGTAGAGCCTCACATAAGTAAATGAATCAAGTTGTTGGCGGAATGGGGGACTCTGTAGCAATTCTATTAACTCCTCGGCGGTCCATGTACCCTGTAACCACAGAGGAATCTTCACAATGGAGCAAAAAAATCAGTAACTGAGGGAATGACAGATGTCAATTTCTTACCTCAGGTAAAAATGTCACCATCTGCTCATCTAACGGTAGTAGTTCTTCAATAAGTGGCCAAATAAATTCTGGCTTCAAAATATCACCTAATCCCAAGCCTATGATAACCAGGAAGGATATCAGAACAATTTCGAGTTGGAAATAATCCATACAATAATCATCAAATACCACCAGTTACATGGTGTGATCACGCATATCAATTTAATTCAGATAATCGAGTGATTTAACTTCAAGTTCCATTAATTTAAAACTCAAAAAGTCAAAGTGCAACTTCTCAAATTAAACACAGCTTCCTAGCAGAATACAGAATAGAAGAAGGTTATGTGCTATAAGTCTCTGAAAGAGGAAATCTCATACCTGCATCTGGGTCTCCTGCTTCATCTACATCAGAAAACAAAATTTACGTTATTGGTCGAAAAAAATAAAAACAAGAATACTTTAAGCACATTCCACTAAGAATTCAAGAATACCTGAAGATCCTATGTTACTTAGTATTCGCTGCAGATCGGACATCTTTACAGGTCCAGCAGAAGTTACATCACTAGTTGCTCCAACACCCGTGCTTGGTCCAACAAAATTTCCTGCCCTGCGGAAGTATAAATGACAGTAAAGTTACAGGATTATTCCACCAAGTTTTTGCAATAATATATATATATATATATATATATATATATATATATATATATATATATATATATATATATATATGTGTGTGTGTGTGTGTGTGTGTGTGTGTGTGTGTGTGATGTGCAAGGCAACATTATCGTTTTTCTCTTATGAACTCAAGTTTCTAAAAGCATTGAGGAACATTTACGAGGTTGTTATAGATAGTAAATATATTCTACATATATCTAGGATTGATTAGCTTATATTTACTATAGAATACATTTACTATCTATAACAAAGGTAAATAATGGGGAAGAATATCGGTCTTCGGTATATATTCATTTTAAATGTGATTACTGGAAGATCTTATCCATTTGCCCCATTATCATGACACGCTCTCCACATTGTTAAATTTACCTAGAAAGTATATCATCCTCAACTATAACTTCAGGGTTCTGCAAAGGAACTGAAACATCAGTTTCATCTTCGTCGGGTGGGTCTGTTGATCAAACAAAAAGTTAAATACAAGTCGGCAATCAGGTCCAGCCTAATAAACCAACAGTGAATACCAACGATACACGATATGAAAAATGACAGTAAGAATTTTAAATGTATGACTTTTTGCATATATAGTAGCAGTCCAAGTACCTAGAGGCGTATTCAGGTAGAAATTGACAGTATCGCACAACTCTATATCGTTCTCAGCTTTGGGCTCCTAAAATCAATCCAAGCAATACAGTACAGAAATTTTAGAATATTATCATACCATATAGTGCAAAAGAAAATCCAACTAATGACTTAACCTGAAGCCAAAAGAAGAACTTTCGGTCATCTGTAAGAAACCTCAGGATGTATACCCTCCCAGAAGACTGATTAACCTGATAAAGTACAGATAAAACAAAAACGAGATCCAAAGATTTAGGAATTTATGAATAAGGAAATTGTTATATACAAAACTATGAACAATACTTCAGACTTAAGAGATGTACCTTTTCAAAAACCGACTCATCTGGAAAAACAATTTGGTCCTATATCCATCTTCCGTTAGGGAATAACTACCGGCCAATACAGATTAGATAAAAAATGGAGATGGTGGATTCGAAAAAAAACTATATACATAAAAAACTAGGATACATCTTCAACAACATTTGCAGATCTGTCAAGCCATTGAAAATGGACTAACCCTTCTTCTCCCTGTAAAAATAGAGGAAGGTGATTACACTAAGAATGTAAACTACTTCTCGTCTTTGGAGAAAATGAAAAGGATGAATGACAAGAATATTGCTGTACTTAACCGTACCCTTCCTATACGAACAAGTCCTTTACGAGGATCGGGGAGTACACGTGTTCCGTCCATAAGCATTTTACCTGCACGAAATTCCAGCCAAGCTAGCTGGATAATGCAAGAGGAAGAAATTTCATTTCTATGCTACTCCAAAATGAAAAATATTAATGATGCTGATATGGAACTAACGTATAGAAAATGCATCATCTACCTTTCTTAAGGAAAAAAATTATTGCACTCCATGTTAGTAAACTTATGTTCAAGGCATTGAATTGTTGTATAGCGGATAGATCGTGTATTCCACTCACTATATCTATAATAGTAAACCGCATAAACCATACTTAACTACAAGATTCTATTAATCAGTCGAACACGTCACAATTCTAATAAATTAAAACAAACAAATTTTTGAAAGTAAATTGTGAGCTATATGTTCAGTTCATTATATACAGTGTGACCGGAGTTGGCTTACATACTCAAATTGGGTCTATAATATCTAATCTTGCTCTTAAAAGCTACCAAATAAGGAGTGAAGAATCGAAGAACAGAAGTAGTTCAAATCAACGATACAAATCAAGGTAACTCTTGAGTGAACACGCGTCATGCTCATGAAATTTCAAAAAATCACCAAATCATATGTTCTAATTAACTGCAGTATAAATCTATAAAATAAAAGGTAACTCGTCAACAGCTTCAGCGGCGTAAATTTATCAATAACAACGTACATATATACCATAAAACGAATATTATCCATACAACATCTCAGAAGCTAAAATTATACCATATAACATATACTCCATATAATGTCTCAGAAGCTTTAAATTTGATA
>NW_012194309.1:686369-826288 GCF_000504015.1 Erythranthe guttata | reverse complement strand
AAAATTCGAAAAAGAAGCATTTCCATTTCCAGGATTGAAAGCATGAAATAAATATACAGAAACCCTCGAGTACTAGGTTAAGCACATTTACAAAACGGGATTAAGTTAAATGAATTACAGTGAAAGGATTTACCTGCCCGTGTTCTGAGTAGGTACGTTTAATCGCGCTCAGATAGAAAGAGAGAGAGAAGAGAGAGAGAGAGAGGAGAGGAGAGAGAAATTGAAACGAGATTTT
Source organism: Erythranthe guttata (assembly GCF_000504015.1). Next base: position 826,053 of record NW_012194309.1, on the reverse strand, counting down.
GAGCCGACGTTGACACTTGACAGTGTGAAGACGGTGGGCTGGGCTGGGCTGCGGCTCTAAACTAAAACTGGATTTCGTAAAAGCCCCAAAAACTTTTGTTAATATTTATTATGGCCCAAATCTTTTAAAACAAACGCTATTAGTTATTTTATCCCAATACTTCAAAAAGTAAAAATCAACTTCACTGCTTGGCGGACAAAATTCAACAATCCCTCGTCTCTTTCCCCAACGCGAGAGAGAGAGAGACTGTGATTGAAAATGGCGATTACAGGTGAACAGACGCGAATCTGGGAAGAAATTGACCGCGCCGAAAGGTAAAATATATCGTGTGTTATCTGTGTTTCATTTTCTCAGTCTTCCTTCTAGTAGAAAATTTCATGAATTAACATGTAAATCTATGGATGCGGTTTGGCAGTTATCTCGTTTGTGGCATGTTCGATGAAGCCGCCTCGTTAGGTTCATCTATTCTTAAACGATTGCTCGCAAATTGTAAGCTCAGCGAATCGTCGGAGAGTTTCGAGGACGATCGTGGTGATATGCTGGAATCGGCGGGCATGGTGCTTGTACAATCCATGAAACATTCCCAAAGGTAAATTAGGTTTGTTTCTGATTTTTCCCCCCTTTTTTGCATATGTTGTTTTCGTAATTATCTTCTTTTTTTTATTTATTTTTATTTTTTTTTATTTTTCTGTAATTTGAAGGACGTCAGAAATACTGAAGGAGCTTAAACTGTTATTTGGTTCACTCTCTGCGATGCCTGTTCAAGTTTTCCTCTCTGGGTAAGTTAACTCACTTTGTTCTTTATATATTGTTTCTTAGAATTCCTTGCATGTTTTAATGGGATGCTACAGATGTAGAATGTCAAAATTTCCCCAATTTCGATTATTTTTAACTTGAATTATTTCTTAATTGCATAGTTTACAGTAAGTTTATTGTGGAATTGCTTTCGTGTGATGTATATTGAAGTACTCCCATTTTTTGTTAGGCCAATAAAGTCTAAATCCAAGTCTCGTTAACCTAAAGAACTTGCAGAGTTTGCACGTTGTGCATTTGATGACTCCGAACAGTCTCGTTTTGTTAGGCAATATTACATTTTCCAATTGATTAGTGACATATGGTCGTAGAGTGAGGTATGTGCAAAGTTAGTTAAAACGGGATTCAAATTGTACTAAAATCCTAAGCCAGGTAAAACTGTTTGGAGTCGGGATCAAAACTTTAAAATCGTTTTGGGTAAAATCCCGAGATATATATATATATATTCCCTACAATCTGATTGTGTTTGTTGTTATATTTTGCCTTCAGGGTGTGCTTTGAAATGTCGGAGAGTCCCCCCTCTACTGTTCAAGGCTTTCTTGAGGAATTTCTGAACAGCTGGAAATATGTAGATGACCGTTATTATCCTCTCTCCGGGGCAGAAGCTATAGTATCTAACACAGAAGGATCTTCGTTAATGTGTTCTATCAGAGTTGACGAGTATTTAGCAGTTGTTGAGCTCTATGTCATAACACTTCTTGCTAGGACTGTTAAGAACACAAATCTTGCTATTATATGGGTGGAGAAAGCCATGTTGCCAATCGAGAAGCGGCAGGTAAGATTTTGCATGCTTGATTTCTTTCTAAATAAACATTCAACTTATTTTCCTATTTTATTTATTTTTGAACAATTCAAATATACTATGTGATATATGGTACGATTCTGCGTATTAAAATATTTCTACTTAATTCATTTGGTGTTTCTGAAACTACATAGTGGATTAGACGTTAGTGAAAACTTTTTTTCCCTTTCATAATTTTTTCTACTTGGTTTCTCAGGAACTTCTGAGGCGATTACAATCGATGGATTCCACTGTCACCAGTTCGTCGAAAAAATCTACATCACCTGAACTTTCAGATGAATTCAATTCTGATTACTTACAAGATCAAAAACCATATAAAGGGCATCTAAGAGATGTTGAGAAATATACATCAAAAGAAGAAATTCTGAAATTTTCTCGACAAAGAGTTCCATTCTTCTGGTGGTTTCCTGCAATCAAATTAAAGTTAGGCAGTACTCAATTAGTTATACCAACTGGGAAAATGCTGGTGGCTTCTCTTCTGTTGCTTCTTTATTATTTGACGAGGAAAAAGCAAGCTTTGGTGAAGAGGTACGACTATTATTTTCTTGCGAATAATAGATTTAAATGAGCACGCCCTCCAGTTCCGATACTCATAATTAAACTATTACAATTTTTCTAGAAGACATGCTTTTTTCTTCCTTTTAATTTGTTCTCTCGTTTTGCAGGTTTCTTGCTAAGAAAGCTGTGTCCATGAAAAAGGGTCTGCTCGACTTGTGGCAGCTTGCATTCTCATACCAAGTGAATCCTCTAGCGGCTGTTCGAACACTTCCAACCACGGCAAGTGGAAATCGTTGATATATATGTATGGTTCACTTTCTCCATCTATCTCCACTCCAGGCTCGATTTATCTCTTGTGAGTATATGCCCACATGACCTATAATAAACCATTTGATGATTTTACCAACATGAGTGGGTTTCGCTGCTTATCCAGACAGAAAAATGATTAAAATTCGTCCTGCTTAAAATTTCAAGTTGTCTTCTTGGGAAAATAAGTAAATAAATTGGTATAGCCATTTGAATTATTGCATTCTTACAGATTTTCACTATTATTTATTTTTATATATAAGAACCATTATACTCAGTGCCACAAATTTGTCGAACACCTAATGGCATTTGAAACTGTCCATATATACCGTTGAAGGAAGACAATGATTCACTATGTGGGAGGGTTTAAGCTCGATTTCGATACAAATAAATGGGATTATAACACCTTTGCTTCAAACTGGTATTAAGCATATTTGAAATTCATCGTAATGACGAAAAAATGAATAAAAATAGCATGGAAAATTCACATAATTTTTCCGAAAAAAAATTGATTACGATTAATTTGGAACCCAAAACACAATACAAACAGAGATAGTCATTGTAAACATGGTGGTCTAGTTGATGCAGTAGAAAGAGAGTGGTGTCTAGCGACTCAAGTTTGATCTTGTCAATACTTTTCAGATCGAGATGTTGCCTTGTGCGTTTACGCCTCTCGTCGAGCTTGTCACACACGGTATGTTCAGTGCGTTTATCTAGTACAAATATGGCTATGTTTTTTTTTAAAGTATAGATATACACATATATAGTTATCTATTCAAGAGTTTATGTTTTGGATTGACATTGCCTATGTTTATTAATATTGTTATTCCAAGGCAGCCAACTTATAAATTAAAAGGCATAGCGCATACTTCTCATGCAGAAAACGTGTTCAACACCCCATGCAATAAAAAAAAATAGTGGACCTTATCCAACATCCTTAAACTTGTCACCATTTGTCAATACTATGAATCTCAAAACCCCAACACCAACAAAACAATTCACTATTATTGGCACTTTCCCTTTTGTTCCTCCTCTCCAAACCCTCCTATGTTCACAATCTTCCATTTCATCTCCCTCTTTCATTCTCTCATCAAAGAGGCCATCTTTTTTACCTTCATTTCTCCGTGTCCCTCGGCCGGGCGCGCACCACCACGTGCGCGCACCACCTCCACCACCACCACCACCACCACAGCCACTAATCATCATCATGGCTCCAAAACAAATACATTACTATAATATTCTCTCGTTTTTTACGATCATATTCTTCTATTCTCTCGCGATGGTATCTGGCGAATCAGATGCCGAGATTCTCCTCAAATTCAAGGAATCTCTCGAGAACACGGCTGTGTTGTCGAACTGGGACAACGCCACGTCGCCCTGCAATGCCAGCTGGCACGGGATTCTATGCGAGAAAGACCGGATTTGGGCGATCAAGCTCGAGCATGCGGGATTGGGTGGAGTCATCGATGTGGAGACACTTATGCAATTGAAGGATTTGAGGAGTATAAGTTTTATGAACAACGATTTCGAGGGGTATTTACCGAATTTTACGAGAATGGGTGTGCTGAAAACGGTGTATTTGTCGAACAACAAGTTTTATGGGGATATTTCACCCACCGCCTTTTACGGGATGAAGTCTTTGAAGAAACTTCATCTGGCTAACAATTCGTTTACGGGTTCGATACCTTCGACTTTGGCCACGTTGCCTAAGCTCATGGAGTTGATGCTCGAAGACAACCAATTTCACGGCGAGATACCACGTTTTCGACAGAATGGATTGAAGCGATTCAGCGTGTCGAACAATGATTTGGTGGGGGAGATTCCTTTTACCCTTAGCCATTTTAATGCTTCTTCATTCTCTGGTGAGTTTATTTTCTTTAGCATTTAATTAATTAATTAATTCATTCATTCACCATTGTTGTATTTAATTAATCGTATTATTTTTATTTTTTTATGTGGCAGGCAACTCAGATCTATGTGGGGCGCCGCTGAGTCCATGTGCGGCCAGAGAACACCTCTCGGTGGCAACAATAGTAATCGTGGCGGTGCTAGTGGCGGCAGCATTGGCTGCGCTTTTGGCAGTAGTCTGCATCCTCCTCCGGCGCAAGAAAAATCCACCGACCGACCAACCAGGGGGAGCCTCCCAAGGAGGCCAGCAGCGTAACAAAGACACCATGGCGGCGGAGTTAGACAGAATGGAGAGGGGGGGCGGCGGCGGCGGCGGGTCGTCGTCGTCACCGGATCAGAACGGGAAGCAGGGGGTGAGGCTGACATTCCTGAGAGAAGGCGGCGAGAAATTCGACATGGCGGACTTGCTGAAGGCGTCGGCGGAGATTCTGGGAAGTGGGGCTTTCGGGTCGACTTACAAGGCGGCGCTGAACGACGGGAACGTGATGGTGGTGAAGAGATTCAGGCACATGAACAACGTCGGAAAGGAAGAGTTCAACGAGCATATGAGGCGGCTCGGCCGGCTGAGCCACCCCAATGTTCTTCCCATCGTCGCTTTCTATTACCGGAAAGAGGAGAAACTCCTCGTCGCCGATTACGCCGAGAATTTCAGCCTCGCTTTTCAGCTTCATGGTATATATATATATATTATATTTACCTATCATATTATAGGAAAAATTACAAAAAACCCCCTAAACTTTGGCTAAATAACGAAAAACACCCCATAATACCCGTAAATATTTGAAATTGTATAAAGTCTATTCTCTGAAATCAAAAAAATCCGTGAAAAGTCACACTGTAAGGGAGTTGGTGTAAGACGAAAACAAACCTCGTGGGGTTTTTGGTAATTACGAATAGATGGGGGTAATTTTTTGCTATTTAGCTTAAGTTCAAGGGAGTTTTCGTAATTAACCCTATATTATATTATATAAAAATACAGATAAAAGCGCTATTCACTTATAATAGACAAAAGCGGGAATAAGCAAAATGCGATTTTTCTTCTGTAACATAATTTCTTGTGTACTCAGGCAATCGATCTGTGGGGCATCCCTGTATGGATTGGGCAACACGTCTGAACATTGTGAAAGGAGTTGCCAAAGGGCTACAGTACCTCTACAACGAGCTGCCGAGCTTGACGGCGCCGCACGGCCACCTGAAATCATCCAACGTTCTTCTCGACGGCTCTTTCAGACCTCTCCTCGCCGACTACGGCCTGGTCCCCGTCGTCAACCAGGAGCACGCTCAGGACCAGATGATCTCATACAAGTCGCCGGAGTACAAGGCCAGCCGCCGGATATCCAAGAAGACCGACGTCTGGAGCCTCGGGATACTCATCCTCGAAATCCTCACGGGGAGGTTTCCGTCGGACTTGCTGCTGCAGCAGGGCGGCGGCGGCGGCGGGGATGTCGACTTGGCGACGTGGGTGGAGTCGGTGATGAACGGCGGCGGCGGTGGACTGGAGGTGTTCGACGGTGACATGGCGGCGGGGACGAGCCATTACTGCAAGGGGGAGATGATGAAGCTGTTGAAAGTAGGGTTGAGTTGCTGCCATGCTGACGTGGACCGGCGGCCGGACATTAAAACAGCGGTGGAGATGATTGAGGAGGTCAACGACAAGGATGCCGACGACGACTTCTATTCCTCGTACACCAGCGAAACCGACATGCGTTCTTCCAGAGGATTATCTGATGATTTCAAAATGATTAATATTTAATAGTACAGTTAATTATATTAGCTAGTTTTTTAATTAATTAGCATTCATCATAGGATTTGTCTTTTTTTTTTTTCTTTTTGTTTTTCTTTTTTTGATTTACTCCTGTAATAATTATTTGTGATTAAGCCTCTTTTTTTTCATTCTTGATTGGATGATCAGAAAATGGTTTTGGTAAACAACTGCTATTTTATTAAGGAATTAATTACAGGCAGAAGATTCACCAATGTGTAACGTGTAACATATATATGTGTGTGTTTTTTTTTTATTGTACAAATTAATTAAATACATTTTTATTTACTTATTTTAATTTCAAGATATGTAAAATTACGTTTACAAGAGTAATTGTCTAGTTGGTGACAAAGGTTCTATTCAATAATGAATTAGAGACTACAAGTCTACAATTAGAAGCTAACTGAATGGACACGTGGCGCAACCCGATTGGTCACGTTCAGCTAAGGTGAAATACCCTCAAAACGATGAAATTGTAGTAGATGCGCGTTTACAAGTGAAATAACGCACAAAATGAGTACAAACTAGAGAACATTCAACGGAATTTAGAAAATTATGTTGAATTTGACACTATAAGGATGGACGTGTAAGAAGATTCATAGTTGATGGGACTGGTTGTAATTACCCAAACAGAAAGGGTTCTTTCGTAATTTGATATTTGGTTGTGCTTTACCCTTATTTTTGATGATGGGCTCATTTTATAGTTAAAGAGAGTTGGGGGATCAAATTGGTATTTAACGAACTAATACATCAGTGCTTCTTCCCCCACAAGAAACTCTCCTTTTTCTCGTTCCGATATATTCAGTATTTACTCATATTTAGCGATTGCCCACTGTTCAATTTTCCAGCTCAAGCTCAATCGATCCATCTCCACCATAAGCACACCATGGACGTGAGTTCAGGCGATCTGGATGCTCCACACTCGATGGGTACCACCATCATCGGCGTCACCTACGACGGCGGTGTTGTTCTCGGTGCAGACTCTCGTACAAGCACCGGTAACCTCTCCCGGGAGATTTTTCCTTTCGAATTTCAATGTTAATTTTGTCCTCGTTCAATGCTAGGGTTTGTTGCTTATTGCGAAGTTTGAAGTAAATATATTTTTTTAGGGATGTATGTTGCGAATAGGGCATCCGACAAGATCACTCAGTTGACCGACAATGTCTACGTCTGTCGTTCTGGCTCGGTAATTGTTTACCTCATTGAGCTTTCTATTTGTATTTTTTATGGCAATGTTCCTTGGTATTCGTTTGATTGTTTTTTTGTCTCTTTAAATTTTTTAGGGTTATTGTGCATAAAAGTAGTTGTGTTTAGAAGTTGAAATTGATGTAAGGAAAATATTCTGAATTGAGTTTCAGCTATTTGATTAAAACTTGTGATGAAAGGAAGAGCTTGACACAAAAAGAAGTTGAACTATGAGAAAAAATATCTTATGGTAGTAAATGGCGAATTTCGATTCACTTGAGATATTTTTGTTCTTAAAAGTTGTATATAAATATATGTGAGACTGAAGCCAGATGGGGCAACTTTATTGTCAACATATTTCTGCTTGTTGAATTTATTCCCGGATGAATTTTAGGGGGTGAGGGTGGGTATTTGCATTATAATTAGATTAACCACGTGCTTTTTGCAACATAGGGGTTTGTTTTTCAGATTGATTCTTGCTGTTCTAACTGAAATGATTTTGGGGTGCATTTTGGCCATGAAATTAAAGATATGTAATACTTTTAATTGCTGGATTGGCTTTTCTTTTTCTTTTGTAAACTTCTTCTGAGTAGCATTTGCAATGTTCTTTAATCAGGCAGCAGACTCGCAGATTGTTTCAGATTATGTGCGCTTCTATCTCCATCAACACACGTAAGAGTTCGCTCTACATTCTACAAAGTAGTATGATCCTGCATTTTATCGCCCTTTCTATTGTTTCAGGCATTCGTACAGTGATCTATCCAAGTCCTAGATTTTTTTTTCCTCGGTTATTGTACGTTTATTCACTTGTATGCTGGAGAAACTTCTCATTTCGGATTTTTTAAGGGGTTGGAAATGGTCAATAGACCCCGTTTTATTCTGTTGCTGCCTTCATTTGGCAGTTATTAATTGTTTTAGGAATCTCTTGCATATAAATTTTATGGATGTACAGAAAAATGGGGCTGGATATTTAGGTTATGGTCTTCTGTGTATTATCCACATGAGAAGAAATATGCTTATCTTCTGATAGTAGTACACTTCTCTTTTAAGAGTTAATAGATGGGTTTTTTCTTTCTTTCCTGAGGTGAACTCTTATTTAATGTGCAGGATACAACTTGGTCAGCCTTCAACCGTTAAAGTTGCTGCAAATCTTGTCAGATTAGTAGCTTATGGTAACAAGGTTTGTAATAATTTCTCATCTCCAGGTTTTGATTTTGTAATCTGTACAAGTTCAGAACTGCCTCTAGTAACAAAAACGTTCTTTATAATTACTGTTTTTTAAAAGATGTTGGTAGCTCTGTATGGAAAGATGTCATCATATATGTTGTACAAAGATTGTTGATAAGTACTTTTTTCTTTCACAGAGATTGTTAACTAGTCCTTTTCTCTGACATGTCTTCATTAGTTTCTCATTGTGAGTTTATTGTAATCTACCGACTTTGCAGAATATGCTGCAAACTGGCCTGATTGTCGGCGGATGGGACAAGTATGAAGGGGGTAAAATATACGGAATACCTCTGGGTGGAACAGTTCTAGATCTGCCTTTCACCATTGGAGGTGAGATCTTGTCACTGTTACTATATGTTTTTCTTCTGTCTTGCCTTCAACTCATGAATTATATTTGATAAAACCTTGAGCATATGTAGTTGTAAATTTAAATCTGAATCGAACTGTTTCAGTATTTAGAGCTATTTTTCAAGATCCTTCAGTCTAAAGTTGTATTATGGTCACTGGGTGAAACATTTTCAACTCGCTAGTAGATGAAAATATAAACGACTGACAAATCTTTATTATATCTCAGGATCTGGCTCGTCATATCTGTATGGTTTCTTTGATCAAGTATGGAAGGAAGGGATGACTCGAGAAGAAGCTGAGGTTTGTTTGTTATGTATCAGTATTCTCTGAAGTGATGGAATTTTGAATCTTGTCTGAAAGAGATATTCCTAATTTTTGTGATGTTTCACTCTTTTTTTGTCCAGCAACTAGTTGTGAAGGCAGTCTCTCTTGCCATTGCTCGGGACGGTGCCAGTGGTGGTGTTGTTCGCACAGTGACTGTGAGTTGCTTTCTTATAGGAATATTCTTTCTTGTTTGAACTAGTAGTGATTCTACCTCTCTTGAATTGGGAATCAAATTATTTATGAATATCACATTAAATCCCTTTCGATTATATCCCAATTCTGATGTTCGAGAATCTCGTTCTGTTTGCAGATTAACAAAGATGGGGTTAGTAGAAAGTTCTACCCAGGTGACACACTTCCGCTATGGCATGAAGAAATCGAAGCCCAGAATTCACTCTTGGACATCGTAGCTGCTGCCAGTCCTGAACCTATGATCACTTAAATTCTGTCTGGTGGAATTAAATTAATTTTCTCTGTTTTCATATGCAAACTGAACTCTGTTGTTGCAAGTTGAATTTGTACTTGAGCTACTACCCCAGAAAATTATTTATCGAAAACTCATTCTCGGAATTGTTTTATTTTTTTTTCAAGATTCAGAAATTTGACATTTTTTTTCTGGGGTTGATTACATTATACATTACTCTGCATCCAATTTCTGGATACTTATCATCTCCCTTCTTAAACATATTACATGATCTCCCTTAATTATCGTACCCTTTAGTAAATTCGAGGAGTCAATTTTTTTTATGTGAAGCCTGTCTGAAATATCATCAATTGTATATACGATTGGAAATTACACAATGCATACAGATTTCAAGCTGTTACTTTCTACAATACAATTTGGTAGGGATCAAGTTTTTACAAATGAAACAAAGAAGAAATAACCGTGATAACTAAAACGTATTTATCCGGCTTATCAACTCATCCTATATTGCTTCAAAAAAATAGACGTGGCATAGAGATGCTTTCGCTCTCCTGTCTACTTCTAACACGCTACTATCTCTGTTGTCCAAAGTTCAACGATAGCCCTGTCTGCTAGGGATTCATTTTCTGAATATATTTATCCCTACAAGGCTGCTCGTTTTTCATTCAACGTATCGAGGGCTAAATTTTGTACGTGGTAAATGGAAATGACAATTTTGTCCTTCTAAATCAGACCATTATCCGAACTGCTACAAGCTTGATTGGGAAGAACACTGTTTCCAAAATCTCCATCCAAGCTCATTTGCTGGACCTCCTGTGGAGAAAGGATCTTGATGCAACGCACGCAGCTCACAAATTCCCTGAATTCAACATAATAATAATATACACGATTATGCAACCGACTTTTCTTCAAAAAGAAAAAAAAAAAGAAAAAAAAAAAAGAAAAACGTACTCCCAAGGATCATCTCCAACTAGCAAGACATCATTCTCGTGATCCACATAGACGAGTTTCCAACCAACTCTCTGACGGTCCTCCAGCTGTCCCTCTATACCGAATCGACGGGCCAGATCTTGTTTCAGCTCATCATAGCACGAGTAACGGCTAATATCTATCGATCTTCCAACAGCTCCACGCTTGTACACCTTCAAGAACATACATACTTGCCTAGTCAGCATTTATCACAATTCACAATGAAAAAAATAAAATAAAATACAAATCCAACCTTTGTATAAGTCCGCAACCTAGGAATTTGCGTCGGTGGGACCCAAGCACCACCTCCTCCATTCATAAAGTTGCCGTCGTTTAAGTTGGAATCATCAATGGAATTGAAAGTGATATCCGGGACTCCAAATGACTGCGAGACCATCGATGAAGAGGGTTCATTTTGAACGTCCGTGGGAATATTCTCGTAGGTCGAAAAGTCCTTATCTGGTCCCACCATGTTCCTCGTAATCAACGGCTCAGACATCATGGGAATCCCCAACTGATTGTCCATGTTAGTAGCCCCAAACGAGTCGTTGTTCCTTTGATCACTAAACAACATCGACTGAGTAGAATTGAACGACATTGAGTTATTCTGCGGCATCCGTACATCGTTCTGCGAAAGAACCGATGTTGCGGAAGATGAGCTGTCCAAATAGTCTATGTGGGTCCCACCGGAATTAAGGTGGTAAGTTTGAGATGCTGCGAAAAATCCTTGGTTCTGACTTCTTGATGTACTATTATTATTATTAGTAGTAGTAGTATTCAACGGGGGCTTATTACCAGGTTTCTGATGCAAGTCTTTAACTAGGTTACCGCCAGAAGACATGGGATCCAGGCCAGTCGTTGAATCTAAAAGAGTGAAAGAAGGGTGGGTAATAATCTCATCCCCCATTGTTGTTGCAACTCGGTTATTTCTAACGTTCTTTAACGGCTGAACTGCATTAGGACAGTTGTTCGTGGATGGTGAAGTCGAACAAGACGGAACATCGTCTGTAACTGCAGACTGGCCCTTATTATTACCAATGGCTCCGTTCATCAACATATTGTTTGTTTGGTTTAAAGTTGTCCCGACATGGCCGGACAGTTCCGACTGTGTTCCGAATTGATGGGCAAACTGAAGATTGTTCTGACTAGGGTTTCTTGGCATCTGCTGACTAGGATGATGCATGTTGGACGTTTCTTGAGAAGGATCGATCATTTGGCTTCTTTTCATGGACATGGAGAAGTTTGACGGAATATCTTGGAGCTGTGTCGGCTGCGAAGTTTGCTGTCCTAACAGAGACTGCTGTTGCTGATGGAGTTTCTGAAGAAGTTGGAGCTGGATTTGGTTGTCTGAAATATGCAATTGTTGGCTTGTTTGATCGACGGCTGGGATTAGATTCTGCTGTTGCTGAGGCAGATTTTGAGGGGGATTACTATTTCTCTGTAGCTGATGATTGTTCAGAAAAGATTGCTGCTGCTGCATAACCTGGGACTGAACTTGGTTACTGGGCAAATTTTGAGCAGCGACGAAATTCTGTCTTTGCGGTTGGTCAATATCGGTCAACTGCTGTTGTGGCGGTTGGTTGGGCCTCTGTGGGTTGAACTGTGGGCTGTACTGATGGGGGATTTGGGTTGCGGGTGGGCCCAACGGCCGTGAATTTTCTGAACCGTTGATGTAATTCGGTTGTTGCATGGAGTTAGCGAGGGAGGGGTTTTGCTGCATGCTCATCCACTGTACTAAGCTGAGGCCCTGTTGAGATTGTGAATCTTTTAAACCGTATTCGTCGCCTAGCCATGGCATTCTTCTGCTGAATAAATTGTCCATATCCGAAGAATCGTCATCTGCAGGGCGAAAAAGCATTATTTTATTAATTCAAAAAAAAATTCCAATTCTTGAATCATTGCGACTTGTGAGCTATAAAAAATCAAGAAGAAGAAATAAGGTAACCCGAAAATTAATTACCTAGCATTCCAGGTTGCCTAGTGCGCTTTGGTCGGAAAAAAGGCGGCGTAGGGCAGATGAAAAACGGAGCGGTTACAGGTTCTATCTCCCATATGGACACACGGCTACGTTTTTCGCCAGCGGTCGACTCATCCCAACCAACCTGCGAATGCCAAGTGGATGGATATCTAACATAGTTTTTTTTCTTTCTTTCTTTCTTTTAGTGTTAATAAATAAAATGGGAGCACATTAATTTTGTCGAAATGGTATTTTACCTGTAAGTTGCGCCATTGGGAGTTTTTCCAGCTGACTGAATCCAGATCACTGATTCCAGTTATTGTACCCATATATCTGCACAAGGTACAACAAAAAAAAAAATCTTATTTTTCGTGATTTATTAAAGGAAAAAATAGAGTGGAGAAAGTACGAGCAGAGCAAATATTACCTTCTAGTCCCTGATTCTTCGGTTTCAAACATCATGCGAAAGCGCATGCCGAGCGATATTTGGTTGCTGCAAACTGCCTTGTAGTACTTGGCTAACGGGATCACGAATTCCGACGGGCTAGCCCTGTGCTCGTATTCAAATAAATCCCACTTGATCATCATCAAATAAATAAATAGCACGAATAGAAATTGAATTTGTGAGTGGATTAAGGATTACCTCGGATTGTAGAACACTGTGAAAGGGCTGTTATTTGCAGCAGCATGTGCCGCAGCAGCTAATATACCTATGTGCATGCTGTCGCTCGACAAAACCGACGAAGACATATTTGTCGGTTGCCTGTTGGCCCGTCTTATCCCTAGAAGAAACTGTTGCTTTTCATCCCTGTCAGTTATTGACAGTTATTGTAATAATTCAACATTTCAGAATTTCAAGAATTTTTTAAAAAAAAAAGGTTCTTTTGAGTTGGTTTCTTGAATCATTACCTAATAAATAAGACGGAGTCACCGGCAATCAGCCTCTTCCCACTGACAAACAGGCTCCATCCAGTTGTAAGAAGGTGACGCTTAGGTTGTCCTACATAAAACCCATCGGATTTTTTTAATAAATCATCGTAATAAATAAATACTTTAAATGGACCAAAGCAGAGTGATTAATAATTAATTACCTCGGAAAATATGTCGGAATGTCCACATGCTATCATGCAAGTCCCTTGCAACCAGCTCTTGCGCAGGCGGTTGCATTGTGAAATCCTGGAATCGAAATAACCGTTTGTTCATCAAACACGAAAATATAACAGGAAAAAAAATCAGAGACTTCAGACAAACAAACAAACAAACCAGAGGAGGAAAAATCTTTTCTGCGGATCGACGAGGCACAGAGAAGCCCCCGTGAGTGCTTGTATCACTTGCAGTCAAAGTCTTACAGAAGAACTCCGTCTGTGGTTTGTTTGATTTCATCGAAAGGTCTGATCTTAATAGAGCATCCTTATCAAACTTCAATTTAAATATATAGAGATTATCAGTTTTTTCTTCTTCTTTCTTTTAATATAATAAAGTAGTTACTATTATTCGACGAAGGCAGAAACTAACTTACCGAAGGAACTGGTTGTAGTGTCATCTGGGCATATACTTCGTCCGTTTCTGGATCAGCCTAATAGATGCCCAAAAAAAAAACGATTAAATTTTTTTATCGGAGAAGTAAAATGTGGGATTATAGTTAGTTAAGGCAAGTGCATACATGCAAAGTGACATTGTGAAGGAGGCATAATAGTTTCGGTGGAAGATTCGGGTAGTTCGGGATTAGGGCATCCGCATTCTTTTTCATGGATGCAGCTACCTGACAAATCAAGATTTACATGTGTTAGTTAGTTACGATATAGAATGAGTTTAACCTAGTATTATTGTATCCATTAATACATATCTTGTGCAATAGATTTCTTCCAAACTGCAAACAACAAATCATTTACTCAACATCATCTCCATTTACTTACAGTAATTCTCATTCTTGGATCGAAGACGCAATTTTTTCTTGGTTTTTCTTTTTTTTATGCTATTCCGAGTGAAATGAATTGAAGTGCATATCAGTAACGTATAAATGTAACATTTTAAGACACGTTTAACAACCAATTCGAATTATTTAGGGTAAATTATGGCCACCTCTGAGGTAAGGTTAAATTACGAAAAAAAACCTCATGTTTGCATAATTACAACCACCTCTCAACTATGAATCTTCTTAGATGTCCACCCTTATAGTGTCAAATTCAACATAATCTTTTAGATTCCGTGGTATATTCTCTAACTTGTACTCGTTTTGTGAAAAAATGCAGTTTCGGATGTAACACGATCTTATATTCACAAGCGGAGAGACACATTTTATGATCATCTTGTTTCAAAATATGGAACTCGAATAGGGTAAAACAGGTACAAACTGGAGAATGTTCCACATAATCTAGAAAATTCAACTAAATTTTAGACCGTACCCTAATATGAGAAGTTTTATGGTAATTTAACATTGCCTCAAGGGTAGTCGTAATTTAGCGAAATGGATAATGACAGAAAGGCAAGAAAGCAGGGAAAAAAGAAGAGATTAAAGAGGAAATGAGTAAGAAAAATCCTCAACAACCCCTCTTTCTTTCTTTCTTGGCATAACTGCGCACGTTAGCATGGTCCACTATGTTTTGTCTCTATAATTTCTTTGAGCTATGTTTCTGCAAACTACTCCCACTCATATTCTCACATCTCATGCTCCTCAATAAATAATTCTAACCACCAGCTCAAAATAGCAGAGATTGCTCCACCAAAACAAAAATATATACATATAATATTAAAAATATTAAAAAAAAACATTAATAATAATTAATAATGATGATATGCAATAATAATGAAATCCCTGCATGTGACCAAATTATGCTGCAAGCAAAAGCCCACTGACAGCGAGGGGGGTGGGGTGGGGATATGAGAGCACGGCTGTTACGCTAAACGACACCGCAGAGGCGCAAGTTAGCAGCTTCCCCCCCACTCAACCAAAAGGACAACCTTATTAATCTATGCATACAAGATAGATACAGAAAAAGAAATATGGATTTTGCCCTGAATTGCAGTAAATTAAAAAGAGGGGGGAAATAATAATAATAACCTGTTCGCTGTGGCCTTGAGGAAAGTAGACGACGTGGGTCCCGGCGACCGGCAGGTTTACCAGTGGACCGGCGCATGCTTGCCATAGCTCCCGATTTATGTTCTTCTTCTCACCTGCTTCGTCGTTTCATTACAAAATTTATTATTTCATTCCAGGAATAAAAGATCAGATTTTTACCACAGTATTATTCCTCCAAAGTTGTTAAAAAGAAAAAAATGAACATATTAAACTAAAAAATAAATAAATAAAATTGCATCTGTAGAGAGAGAGAGATAGTGACCTTCAGCGGCGGAGGCGTTAGCAGGCGGAGCTCCGGCACCGGAGTTTGGTGTCTTCATTCCCCTTCAGGAACTCCCCTTTTCCAGCTCAAATAAGCGGCCGGAGTTCTCACTAGATTCTCATCTCGCCGCTGAATAATTTAACTAATGTGAGGGAATACAGTATCGATCAGCTAATTGATTTAAACAGGGTTTGTCGGCGCCGGAGAATAATTCCGGCTAGAATGGAGAGAGAAAATAGATTTTTTTAATTATAACGAAGGGAGGAGACAAGAGGAGCTTTGGGAAAGGAGGGGATGTTGAGTATAGCAGAGACCAAATGCTGCATTTTTACTTTTAATTGCCCCCTTTTCCACACTACACATCCAGACACACACAATTACACACACACTCTCTCTCTCTCTCTCTCTCTCTCTCTACATATATATATTCAAGCACCCATTTTTAATTACTCTCTCTTGTTCCAAGGATTTCACTCTCTCTCTCAATTCCAAGTTTCTCTTTCTACTCAAAGTTCTAACCTTCCATTTATTTAGTAAATAAGTATATTTTTTTATGCCTCGTGATTCTCTTTCTCTCTCTAAATTGATTTTTTGATTACAACTCTTTCTCTCTCTACACTCATCCCTGAGGGAGGAGTCAGACTGCGGGGGGCCTTATAGAGTTGACCAGTTCGGATAAAAATTAAATTCAAACTTCAGTTGTCATTATTACATTGCAGCAGACATTATTAATTCCATCGTTTACCCATTGGTTATTTTTGGGTTTACAGATTTTTAGGCTGCTGCTATACTAACTGTAAACAATAAACTGAAAAAAAGTTAAAAACAAAACAAATTGCAAAAATGTCAAACATAATTCTTTTTTTTTTTTTAATAAATATTAATAAAATAATATTTATTTATTTTTACAGTGCCACCGTAAACGTGTTTTAAAAGTGTAGTGAAGCCCAAATAATTATAAAATTTGGGCCAATTATTAACTAAGTTCCCAAATCATATTTCAGGCTTATAGTCAAATAAATCCAGTATATAAATAATTCAATTATCATTTTTACTGTTAATATTTAGCTTATATTTTTTCCATATTTTTCTCTAACTTTAGCATCAGAGGGTTTTCATTGAAACCAAGCACCGGCGCCAAAATGTGTTTTTTTTTTTACACAGGAAACGCCTCGTTTCTTCCAATTGAATAAGATTATATAAGAATTATTTCGGTTCTTGAAATATTTATTACATGTTCGAGAATTATCTTGAGGTGATTCGAGTTAACATATCGATGACAGCATCATTGTGTAAATCGTATTAGAAAAGTCATGTGTAAGGAGTTCTATTTTCTAAAAAAAATGATACTATTAAGAATTGTTAATTAATGTTGAGCTCTTGACACTCCACATTAATTAGTCTGTGTGTTTTAAATCAATTGATCACATTTTGGAGCTGCAATGCAATAATGAGGTGGAGTTAATAAATCTGCAGGCGTCAAATAAAAGCTATGGTAGTTATTGTCAATATTCAATGTTAATAATATTAGCTACTACTTCATTGACATTCTATCATTATTAATCATTAATCATCTTGTGGTTTTTACTTTTTTTCTTTTATTTTTCGCATTACTTTTTCAAAGATAAATATTTATTGTACAAGGTAAATTCTTGTTAGTCCAAAGCTAAATTATTTGAATTAATTAAGGATGTAGTGGCTAATTAATGATTGTGAGAACTAATAAAGCTTGATTGTGTTTTATTTTATTTTTTGTGCTTAAACTGCATGGATTAAATAATTCATAGTTGGTGGCTGGTGCCGTGCCAGACTGAATCGGCGGCTCGGCCCACATATGTCAGCTGCTGACCTGCTCTATGCAGGTTTCTTATTTTCAGATTTGCACCTTACCTTCTGAAAAATCTCGTTTTGACCCAATAATTTTATCAGCCCTCACCAATTCAGTCCCTATAGTTTTTTATTTTATCAAACAGTCCCTATAATTACTATTTGTTTTTTTTTATCAAAAAAATAAATAAACTAAAATGAACTAGAAATTACTATTTGTTTGTTGTTACTAATTAGTAATTACTAATTATTTTTTACTGATTATACGTTTAATTTCTGAAATAATGCAAAAGAGTAGATTCTTCAACCATAAGCTTATTATATTTTCACATATTATTTTCCATAAAAAGTAGTTTAACTTTAGTTGAAAAAGTATTTTTGTTGTTTAGTTTTGTTTGACAAAATTTCATTTTGTACTATTATTATTGATATATTAATTTCTTCATGTCAGTGGGCTCCACTAGTACTGTGAGAAATTCCGCTGACGTAATTACAGTTGAGCCGTCAATGAAGTCAGTGGTCGGCGTAGATGGCTCGGCTATTGATGTCTGAGCCGCACTTATTGAAAAAAAAAAATAAAAAAATAACCTTGATTTTATTTTAGGGGATAATACTTTTACTATTTGATAAGTTTTTCTTTTAATTTTTTTTAATTCATTAATATATTATTAACATTATTATATAGTTAGACAAACCATTGGTCTGCTCTATTAATATTAGAATAAAGTCGTGACCATTTGCAGCCGAAAACCCGGCTTGTTTTAGTGGAGTTGCTTTTTCTTTTTTTCCCTATTTTCTGCCATTATTTTAAATAATTTAATATTCAGAGTCATAAAAAGGGTAAAATCGATAAATTTTAAAACCATGTATTTATATTTAAAAATAAAAAATAGGGTCAATTTATTTTCTGAAAATACATTAATCCTAATAATATTATAATTATGGTATATAGTCTGGCCTGGATCCAGTTATAATTTTATGATTAGGACCCTACCCGAAAAATGATTGGGCTCTATTGCTAGCTGATTTTAGCTGGCTTAGAGATTCCAAAATATTTGTGGTGGTTCACAATAATTATTGTTGACTATTTTGTGTTTCAAATATTACTTATAAATTTTGTTTACTATAAGATAATTTGTAAAATGCAATTGTAATAAAATTTAAAAAATAATTGAAATGTTAATTATGCATTAATGTAATTAATACATTTTCTTGTAATTGGGCATTAGTAGACACACTTATAACACTATTTTGTCAATTTGTCGTTTAGCAATTGATATATCTAGTGGGTTCATTAATTAATGTTTATTTGGGCCTACAAATAATTAAATTAATTGGTCAATCTCATTAGTTTCACACGTCAAGTCCATTAAAGTTGTAATTCAATTGAAAGTTATTCGTTAAAGATAATTTAATTATAAATAAACCTATTACGGTTCTTGAACAAACTAAAGTGCTCCAAAATTTTGCACTATCATTCCCATCTTAATTATCGAACTTAAAATTCTGGTTTTACTACCGTACAATCACCTCAATACAAATGATATGGTAACATATTTTATGACTAAAAGAGACATTAGAAAATGGAGGGAGTAATTGAATTATTCCAACCATGTGATATTATGCCACATTTATTAAGTTTGTCTCTAAAGATTTTTTAGTGATTTTGAGGTTTTTGTTATATACCATGAACAGACAATTCAATTAAAATGTCGCTTTATTCATAGTCCAGATATTGGGACCATTTATAATATTGTCGGTGTGAAGGATTATATTATATATCCATAGATTTGTAATAACAAACACAAGTTTTATTATACAAATTGTAAAACAGTTCGCATGTGCAACTCTCATGCGTTTATGTCCGGCCATTTTGGCCTGAAAATGAGAAAAATTGGCAATGTGGCACAATTGATTCAGTTCAGCTGGAATCAGAGTTTTTTTTTTCTTTGAGGTGGTAATCAGTAAAAATGGACAAAGTTAAGAAAGTTTCATATTATTTACCCTTTATAATATGATCATAATTTAATAAAACTCGCAAATTAACGAAAAATGTTAACATGAGTACAGGACCACAAACAACGAACTTTTCGGGACCAAAGTCTTATATTTGCATTATATATATGCGAGGGATAATTACAGTTTTGGTCCCCCAAGTTTGCCCGTTTTTCACTTTTGGTCCTCCATTTACCGCCGTCAACAAAATACACACTAATGTTGTCACATTTTAACACATTTAGTCCCTCCGTTTGTTTGACCGTTAAGTAGTAACGGTCAACGGCTGAATTTGGGGTTTTTCTTTGAGAAAATTGCAATAATACCCCTGTATTCTTTCAAAATATTCTAAAAACCTCTAAAATTTTATTCAACCATAATTTAACCCATATTTCATCAATTAACCAATTTTAACCCATGACCCCGATTTTTCAAAATTGGGTAATCCGACGTTGACTTTCCTTTTAACTCGGTTGACTTTTTTGTCGATTGATTTTTTTCCCGTTGTTGACCGATGTTGAATGTCGTCTTAACAGCGTTGATTTTTTTTCTTAATTTTTATTTAAATTGTTCAATAATGGAAAAATATAATTAAAAAATCAAAGCTGATAATCGGCAAGAAAATAATATCATAAAAAAATTCAAAATAAAGAAAAACTGAAAAAGTCAACGCATCTCAATGACGAAAAAATTTTAAGACAAAAAAAAAGATAAAAATTAACGGCCGGTGCTAGCCCCAAAAACCGTTGTAGTAAAGTGGTTTTCTCATTATAAATTACTCCGCACATGCCTAATTCATCTTCTTCATATTTTCTTGGGAAGAAATTTGAGATGCACTCGCGGTTCCACGAAGAAAAAATTGAGGGGAAGAAATTATGGATTTTAGAATTTTTTTAAAATTGTATTTAGGCCCTAAATTTTAGATAAAAACTTTCTTAGAAGGTTGTAATTTTAATATTACTATATATTAATATTGTATTATTATTGTGTTATACAGTAATTGTGTTGATCGGAAAAAAAAAAGTTAAAGGAAAAAGTTCGAAAAAAATCAAGAAAAATAAAAAAAGTCAACATTGTTAACCGAGAATACAATGTCGGTGAACGGCGTCAAAATCAATAGTAAATAAAAAAAATCAATGCCGAAAAAAAAAGTACAAAAAAAAAAAAATCAACGGCGGTCAAGGGTCAACGGTAATGGTGGTAAAAAAATCGGGGTCGTTTGTCAAAATTGATTAAATGATGAAATTGGGGTTAAATTATGGTTGGGTAAAATTTTAGGGGGTTCTAGAATATTTTAAAAGAATGCAGGGGTCTGGGTGCAATTTTTATCTATGAAAAATCCCAAATTCAACCCTAATTCAACAGTTGACCGTTACTACTTAACGGTCAAACAGACGGAGGGACTAAATGTGTTAAAATTTGACAACATTAGTGTGTATTTTGTTGACGGCGGTAAATGGGGGACCAAAACTGAAAAACGTGCAAACTTGGGGGACCAAAACTGTAATTATCCCTATATGCGACTATATTAATCTGCTCTTATTACTTCATTTCTTCCCGCAACAAAACTGTGTGCTTACATGTTTCCTCATGTGACATCATAAAAAGACCAAATGTCTAGGTATTCATATGCAAAAAATTGAACCGAATTTTTGAATTTCGTCTATTTTGATTCTAATTTTTTAAAATTTGAAATAAATAGCTTGCATTCTAAAGTTATTAAGTTCCTGATTTCAATTATTTGATGAAATTTTTTGGACTGAAATTTAATTAAATACGAGATTCTATTTTTTTTTCCGAAACAAAATTGAAATTGAAAAATATAGTGCTAATTTCACCACTAGTTGACATTTGTGCGAGTCGTTTGATATGCAATGTGGGCCCCATATTCATTGACATGTCTCGACCCAAGTGGGCCCTCGTGCCCCGTCAGATGTGGACTAAAATTGCACCTGGGTCTCATCCTATAGTAGAGTGCCACGTGTAAATATGTAGGGTGAGGTGCACGTGCTGTGTCGTGCTGATATATGTTTGACCATGAGCTTGGCATGGACCGGGTTGACCCGGTTGTAAATAATAAAGGCATTCTAAATATTTATTTTTGGCTTCATATTTTATCCTAGCATCTCCAATGCTAAATACCAAAATTGAATTATTAAATATTTATTTGATATTTGAGATAATATTTTAATATTGATTAAAATTCATCCAATTATTAATTGGAAGTCTATGGGTGATTTTATTTGTAATTGCTACATGTTCACTTTTGATTGAATATTTAGAGAGTTACACTTTTGATAACTCAATTACGCAACAGCCTGAACAAAAAAACACGATCACATGCATGTGTGCTTAGTGCTTAATAGTAGTTCCACTTGATAATAATGTAAGCAATAGCTCATAATTACATTTGAGTACTACATATGCAAGGGTATATATCAAATGGTTTCAAAATTATCATGTTAAGGAATCAAACGATCCCAACTTGATTGGGCTTCATTAAAGATTAGTGGCAAGGAAAATCAAATTCCATAATGACATTGAATTTATCCTAACATCCACTAAATTTAGCTTTAACGTCTAATCGATAGTCACAACTACATATTAGTACTTAGTAAACTCTGCGTTACTACAAAAATTTACAAAATAAAAAATATAAAATAAAGATTGAATCGAATTAAACAAGTCATGTGCTACTTAGTGGGATTCCCATTATGTGCTAGCCACTGTATTCATAATTCTATGCCGGACTTGATTGATGAAGAAAACCACAATTGTACTTGAAATATCATATATAATTAGGACCGTTAATTGATCCGGGCCTAACAGAAACCCGATGACTCGGCCTAATTATATTTGAGATGAACCTATTTTTTATTAGTGAAATTGAGTTTGAGCAATTTTACTATATATAAAAATTGATCTTCCGGATGAGCCAAAACCTCATTAAATGCAAAATATTGGCCGACTCTTTTGAGTGATTTCCTTAATGGGATCCTACAAGCCAGCTAAAACAGATTACAAAACTCAATAATTGCTAGACACCCTCTCCTAAGTAGGGTACCCTAAAAATCTAGTGGTTAAGAGGTTATGTCCAAAACTATAATTACGTTTAAGAAACGACGTACAACTTTGTCGTTATATTGCATACGTTCCAAATCAACGGTCGTTTTGGAAAAACAATTTCTTGTTTCGTATCATCTGTCACTTTAAACTTCGAATACTGCATTAATTATCGTTTCCAATATTAATTATTTATTATTTGAAGGAAAATAATTTTTGAATATTCATATGTTTTCATTTGGGCCATTCAATTAAGGCCTTTATTCGGGCTTTGATTAGGTCAGTTGATTGTATAATGGGCCGATCACACTAGTCAGTCTCGGCCCGCAAGTTTTTTTCTCAGCCTCAGTCCTCAGACCACACCATCAGTTCTCCGTCGAGCGCAGTTGAGCAATCACTCACCTCCTCTTCCACACTTACTTGCCGGCAGCTAATTTGGCCCTCCGCTACGGCGCCGCTCCTCACCGGCCGCTACAGTCAGCTCTTCGCGTGCCAACAAACACACGATTTTCTCCGATTGAGTCCAGATTCAGCGCTTTCCGAGCATCTCTAGTTTTGAAAACCTAGCCACTGAAATCAGGTAGTTCTTCCTTAGTTATGGTTAAATGAAGCTGACTGTGGTCTGAAACCTAAGTAAAATCCCCTTCACTGTTGTTTCAATTGCTTTTTTTTTTTTCAAAAATTATCAGTCTCCTTCATATTTGTTTTTTCATTAATTGTCACTATCAGTTTTCAAAATAGTGAATATAGTTTGAGTGTTTATTCTAGTTGTATTTATGATACAGCCTGGTGAAATTTCATACCTAAAGTTCGGTTTTATCGAAATTTTCGTAATCCTAGGTTTAGATGTTCTTAATGTCTTCAACATCTTAATTGTAGTGGAATTGGTTGGGGGCAGCAGCAATTAACCATAATTAGAAGCCCAAATATAACAGGCCTTCTTAGCTCCAACTATACGACACAAATTCTCACCACTAAGTGTAATCAGCAGGGGCAAAGTTATGGCGATTGCAAATGGAAGTAATGAAGATATATTGATGCTAGAGGCACCGCCTCAGTTAGCTGCAGCACCGCCAGCTCAAATAATTGATGCGCTGCCTTACATTGATGATGACTACGGCAACCCGGCAGTTAAAGAAGAAGTGGACCGATTGGTTGAAGATGAGATGCGCCGTAGCTCCAAGAAACCTTCCGATTTTCTCAAAGACCTTCCCCCTCTCCCCAAATCCAATTTTCAGGTGTGTGTCAAAATTCGAAACTTCTATCATTTGTGGTGCTTTGTGTGTGTGTGTGTTGTGAGAAAGAGATTTAGTGCCTCTCTCTTGCTAATAATATCGATATTTCAGGATCATCCAATGCTTGCTAGAGAATACGAGAGGGTCAGAGCTGGAAAGCCACCAGTGCTAATGGATACATCGAGATACGGACTTGAAATGCCGCCGATGAACAAACGGAATGACGAGACTGCATGGAGGCAGGCAGTCCAGAAAGCTCAGCGTTTGTTGCAGCATCAAGTAATCAGGTAATGGCTCGTGATTGTAATGAAATATTTTTTTTGTTTCTTCTGATTCAGTAAAAGAGAAATGGAAAAAGCAAACAAGAAAAATGTTAGGATTGTCGTAAGGCACGATTTGAACAATGTTCATCCAAGATGATAAATATTAGTAAGACGTCAGTCTAAACTCCATATTATATTCCACGAATCTGGTCGTGAATAGAATGATTACATTCACCTTCGAATTTGAAAAGATGTCCCTATCATATATTCAAACGATCGAAAATCTTGGCACGAGACACTTCTGTTATACCTCGTTTTCTGAGGTCGACCTTGACTTTGGTTCTTTGTTTTGTAGGCTTGAGAATCTGGATTTGATGTCCAAGCATGGCCCTGAAGTTTGGAAGTTGTATAATCAACAGTTGGAAGCATTTCTGGCAAGGTGCGCTCGTACCGTTACTTGTTAAATTCTCTATGGAAGAGCATCTGTATGGAGTACATTTGTTATATTCTTGATCCTTTATGCAACTTTTCTTCAGTTTTCTACAGATTCTTTTTATCGATTATTAACATTTATTTTCACCATTTAAGGCACCCTCTTATTATACCGATAATTGATGGATTACCATCTCATGGGAAAACAATGAGTACATGTAAGAAAATTGAAAAATAATATTGGTATTTGGCTTCCTTTTCAGAATGCAATCACAAGTTTTGGAGCTCAGTGGAAACATTGAATCTGTAAATAGAGAGAGGAAGTATCACCAGGTAACTGAAAAACAGTCGTCGCCTTTTTGTGCTAGGTTTTAACTTTTAACGATACTGCAAAGGAGGAAAAAAAACATGAAAGAATGGGCTTGTTGTTTTGAAATGTAATATTTTCTTCTGTAATTGTTCAGCAAAACACTGCCTATGAGCTGAATGCTTTATCTACACAATGGAGGGAGCTATGCTTGAAAAACATTGAAATCCAAGCTGCATGTGGTGAAATTGAAACCCGTATGGAAGAGCTAAAGAATGAAGCTGTTGGAAGGTAATCAATTTCCTCGTCGTTTAGGTTTTTCCCTCTTTGATTTGCTTGTTTCATGAGTTTCTTATTTTCGTAATCAGGGGATGGAATTTGGAAGAAAATATTGCAAACAGCCCTCAACACGCTGAAAATTGAGGTCTGAAAACGATCCTCTTTTGGGATTTTTTTTTTTTTTTTTCATTTTCCCTTTCTCGTGCATTATAAACATGCAAAGTAGTTGATATTTTCTGCAGTGTAAAAGATTCTAACTAGTTAATATGAGCAATCAGTGAACCTGCATTCCTATCTTTTGGCTTCGAGTAATGATTCATTCCCGTGTTTGTTTATATTTAGTGAATGTTAGATTTATTTTCTTTATTTTGCTGCCAAGGCAATGTGGTATTCCTCCCTAATGCGATTTCGGGCAAGCGATATTGGCATATTGTTGAGAGAGTTTGAGATGAGTCGTCTAATAATCGAAAGAAACCTTATGTTACATTACAAATTTCATCGAAAAACTTAATTTTAGTTTTGATAATTTGCAGAAACAAGGAATTTAACACTGCTTGTGGGGTTGGACGTCACATATTGATGCAACGTCCAAAAAACTATTTCACGATCAAAATCACAAAAAATTGTATACTATATATAGTACACAATTTTTTTGATAAAATTGGAATCGGTTTTGGTGATTTTGATCGTGAATTTTTTTTTGGATGTTCCATCAATTTTACCCAAAATATGTGTACTATATAGTATACAGTTTTTGGTGATTTTGATCGTGAAAAAAGTTTTTAGACATTCCACCAATTTTACCCAAAATATGTGTACAATAACGTACAATCTTAGCTGATTTTGATCGTGATGTTCCACGAATTTTATCCAAAATCTGTGTACTATAGCGTACAGTTTTTTGAGATTTTGATTATGAAAAAGTTTTTTGCCACGTTTAATAGTAATTTGGGCCTGGATAATCCTCAAATTTACGGCCCGTTTAAGATGTGGCGTGGGCCTGGAAATAATCTGGGTATGGGTCTGGAATAGGTCTAGCATGGGCTTGGGGTAGGCGTATTTTTTGGGCTTGTATTAATTGTACAGTGGCCTGGAAATGATCTTAAATTGGGCCTGTAATAGGCTAGTTTTTTGACCTTGGTTAATTGTGGAGTGGCCCAAAATTTGGACCTGACCGTTGCAGTGGGCCTTAATATAGTTTATTTTGATTTGGGCCGAAAAGAAATGTTCAAGTTTTGAATTAGTTTTGGGCTAGAGTTAATTCCAAATTTGGGGTCGAGTTAATTCTGGGCTGACGCATTATTTAGCCTGGGAAAGATGGGCCTTGTCCTATATCGGCCAAACTGTGTAGTAGATAAGAAATATTGGTCCAAAATAAATTTCAATTATTACATCATAGAAACTGGAAACGAATAATACAATCTTTGACGCGCGTTTTTGTCTTGGGGCGAACAGTGTATTATATTTTCTGGGTTTCGCTTCTGGATATGGTGAGTAAGCCCTCAAATCTCGCGCCATCATCTAGAGCAAGAAGAAGAAGAAGAAAGTTTTATTCTTTTTCTCTAATACATTTTCTTATTTATTTATTGCAGAACTCGTGTCTGAATATTGGCCATAACTGGAGTTTCAGGCTCATCAAAACGCCAAGAGCTTGTGTTTCTCAGGTGGGTTTTCTCATTCAAATAAATAAATAAAAATGTAATCTTTTTTTTTTTTTTTTTTTATTACCTCGAATGGTTTTAAGATGTTATTTTTGCGATGTTAATAGGTAACTGTTGATATTTTGATTTTTTATTAGTTGGTATTGAGGTTGATCTTTATGAATTAGGTTCCACAAATTTGCCCAGAATTGCTATTAGTTTATGTATCAAACTTCTTTGAATTGTTAATTTCCAATCAATGTAAAGTAGCATAACTTCTCATAATGTGTTCGATTATACGTATCGATTCCATTGGTACTAAAATTAAAGCTTGTGAAATCAATGCCCAATTTTTCGAATCTATTTCTGCAGGAAAGTTCTCGTGTAGCATTACGAAAAAAGCAAGAAGAACATAGTAATCTATTCAAGAATGATTCTCCGAATACAGAAAACCCTCCTCTTGTTACTGCATTAAAAGCTTCGGCCGAACAAAATGCAGCCCGTTTTCACTTCCCGGGGCATAACAGAGGAAACGCAGCTCCTTCATCTTTCACGGATCTGATCGGT
Source organism: Erythranthe guttata (assembly GCF_000504015.1). The sequence continues at coordinate 798,581 of NW_012194309.1, read as the reverse complement.
GAAAGACCGTTTCTTCATGACTTACCGGAACTTCCGGAGCTAGACAATCTCTTTTCTCCGGAAGGACCTATTTTAGAAGCACAAAAACGGGCCGCTGAACTTTTCGGAGCATCAGAGACATGGTTTCTTGTCGGTGGGAGTACATGTGGAGTTCAGACAGCAATAATGGCAACTTGTCTACCTGGAGAAACTCTTGTTCTTCCTCGAAACTGTCATATCTCTGCAATTTCTGGTATGGTGTTATCTGGTGCAGTGCCTAAGTACATTGTTCCTGAATATCACTCCGATTGGGATATAGCCGGTGGCATCACTCCTTCACAGGCAAGTTCAATCTATTTTTTTGTAGTTTTTTTTTTTTTTGTGAATCATAATTTAATGATTTGTCTCCTTTTTTCAGAAAATATTGTCTTGTTTTATCTACTTAGGCCTTGTTTGGGTGGTAAAATTAGCCATGTTTAAATTAAATAATTGGACTTCATCGGATGTTCGATTAGTCCAACAACTTTTCGGGCCGGCCCACGTCGTGGAAAAAATGACTCTAGTCTTGATTCTTGACTAATTGAGAGATTATCTATTGAATTCCGACAATACAATTGAGTTCTTGTCATGAGATTATATATTGGCTAATATTATCTTAAGAACCAAACGAGGCCTTAAGAGAACTGTGTCCTCCGCTAAGTCGACATGGCTGTGATAAACAGGTAGAAGCAGCAATCAAGGAGGTGGTACAGAAGGAAGGTCGGAATCCAGCTGCCGTTTTCATCGTTTCGCCTAGCTACCACGGTATATGCAGTGACATTCGCGAAATCTCACAGTTGTGTCGCAATAACAAAATCCCACTAATAGTAGACGAGGCTCACGGGGCCCACTTCAGCTTCCACCGCCACCTCCCCACCTCAGCTCTCTCCCAAGGGGCCGATCTTGTAGTGCAGTCAACACACAAAGTACTGTGCTCACTCACACAGTCATCAATGCTGCATCTCTCTGGCAACTTGATAGACAGAGAAAAAATTTGCAGGTGCCTTCAAACACTTCAAAGCAGCAGCCCGAGTTATCTGCTGTTAGCCTCGTTGGACGCTGCTAGAGCCCAGCTAAGCGAAAACCCGGAAAATATTTTCAACGAAGCTATTCGATTAGCTGTCGGAGCAAAAAATGGGATCAAAAAGATTCCTGGAATCTCGGTTTTGGACGTTCTTGATTTTCCGAATTTTCTTGGTATCGATCCTTTGAGAGTCACTGTTGGAATGCAGGGCATTGGTCTTTCGGGTTTTGAAGCTGATGAAGTCTTATTTAGGGATTTTGGGGTGGTTCCGGAACTTGTCGGGACCCACTCTATTACACTAGCGTTTAACCTAGGAACTAAGAGGGAACATGTCTCGAGACTTGTCTTGGGATTGAAGTATTTGTCGGAAACTTATTACATCAATGTGGAAAGGGCGATTGACGTAAAAAAGGTGGCAGTTTTCGATAATGATATTAAGATGGTTTTGAGTCCGAGAGATGCTTTCTTTGCAAGTAAGAGAAAAGTTGTGATCGAGGAAAGTGTGGGTGAAATATGTGGGGAGTTGATATGTACGTATCCACCTGGAATTCCGGTGCTGTTTCCCGGTGAGTTTATCACTGAGGAGGCGGTGGAATATTTGTTGTTTGTTAAAAGGAAGGGGGCCACTGTCACCGGAGCTGCCGATCGGCTGCTCTCATCTGTTCTTGTTTGCTGTAAATAGATATTCTTGTGGAAATATTTCACATTTTTTGATCGAAGTATATAATAGTTATTGTCCAAATATCGCTACAACATTGCGCCAGCTTAGCAGCAAATGAGGTACAAAAAGTACACCCAACACGAGCTCACGTTTCACATTATAAACACCCGGTCAGCGCTGACGTGGCTCTTTTGCTAGATTTCATAGTATATACGCAGATTTTTATGAGCCATCATAATGTTGTCTTCGATATGACGATTATGAACAAACGCATACTAAAATGGAAAAATAAAAGTTTTTGTAACCGGTCTAATACCTACCACTAAAGGGTGTAACAAAATTCCGAAACCGAGGGTTTAGCCAATGGGGGGCGAAGTTGCCATTATCGCTATCTGTAATCAAGGGTTTAGGCAGTGGGTACGATGGGGGGCGAAGTTGCCATTATCGCTATCTGTAATCAAGGGTTTAGGCAGTGGGTACGATGCGTCCGCGGATGGTGAGGTCATTAGGGCTTTCTGACTTCGGACGAAGCTGTAACGGCTGATTTTTGCACATAAATATTTGTGATCTCTCTCTACCATTGTGTGGGAGTGTGGTTTACTGTAGTTTTGTAAATAGGGACTACATCAAACCAACTTGTCCAAGAAATACAAGGTTACTTACAATTATACAACATGTATGTATATAAATATTTGTAAAAAAAAAATCCATAAGAAAACCTACATCCAGAACTATGTAGTACAAAATTGCCAAAGTTTGAAGCGAAAACTATAATTCCCAACCGAAATATCGTTACAACATGCACCAACTTAGCACCAAATAAGGTACAAAAAGTGCACCCAACATGAGCTCACATTTCACATTATAAACACCCGATCGGCGCTGACGTGGCTCTTCCACGTTATCCACATCATTTTGTTTATAAAACTAAATCACCATCGCTCCTTTGCCTCTTAGCCGATTGAATTTCAGGGTCCAAATCGGGATATTCCGCTGCATCATCCTCGTCAGGATTTACCCATGCTAAAGGACGAACTGCAAAAAATAAATAAATCCCGCGCTATCAATGTAATTAATTCTTATAAATCAAACGGCCCATAATTACATAATTTATGACAACATACGTCCTGAAGAAATTAAGAGTTAAGAGTTACCTTCCAAAGGATTAAAATCAGTTGTCTGTGCAGTACGAGCGGTACGCTTGCGCACATAGTTTTCTTGCAGTGGTCTAGGTATTTGAAATGAAAACTGCGATAACCTAACACCTTCTTCTGCGTACTTTGTGTTCTCAGCAAGGTACCTAAGCAAGAAAGCATCTCCGTTAGAAGAGCTGTGAGGCGAAAAACGGGAGGCAAATAAAGATAGTCACAGATCAAGAAATTATTATTATACTTTTGAACTTCCACCATTGAACGAAGTCTCTTGCCTGTTGGAGCCACGTAATACCTGTAAATATTAACCGAAAAAGGTGGACAAAGAGTTAAGTTGACAACCCTTTTAATCTTCTACTATTATAAAGAACACTATAACAATTATTTAAACGACCTAAGGTGCAAACTTGGTGCAAAAATAAAGGAAACAGAATGCATACACGTCTGCAAATTTGGTGCTCCCTTCACCTCTGATTCTCAGAAGCCTTTGCCAGCCTGGGGGTGGTTGAGCAATGTTGGGTTTATCGATCGCCCAAAGCCTACTGCCATCTTGGGTAATATCAGGCGCATCTTCGCACGATATATCGGGCCTCCATTCTCGGCCCGTTTCACAGTAGAAGGGCTGTTCGATAATATGCTCTCTTATTTCCTCATACTTTTCCTTTGTTGGAATCAGCCTCCATTTGAAACAGTTGGCACATTGCACAGTGAAGGCACCAACAGTCGGCACAATTCTTGGCCCCCTATTCGCAAAGGGGTTTTCCCTCGGAATAGAAGAAGGTTCCGGAACAAGTTCGTTTGCAGCAGAAGCATCCGCAACAACAGGGTTGTAAACCACCATTTGATATCCAGAGTTTTCCGATTCATTTTCTGGATCTTCTATGACTTGATTTTCTTCTACCTCTCTCGCAGAAGTGAGATCGCCTTGGTCTTGACAGCTGGCAGGTGACGACGTGGCACCGGGTAATCCTTCTACACTACTCGGTTGGTCAGCAACTGTTGAAGAGCTGTCTGCCGTTTTCTCGTTCTTCAGCTTGATGGTGAGTTTTAAGGGCATGATTGCTCTCTCCTTCACCTCCAAGAATGTGATCAGCAAATTGTGAGATCTTTTTCTTCTTTAGCCGAAGAACAGATTCAACAACTGTCAACACAGAAAGGAATACATTCAATTTGAGTTGCCGTGATAATTTTTAACTTGTCGAAATGGTTAGTGCAATTTGTGGTCAGAATAAGTACAGTCGTGTTTCTACTCTATAGGCAATTAAGTCCAAAAACTGTACAAACCAAATCAAACTATGGTAGATAAAGCAAAGATATGTTTTTATTTGCATAGTAAGAAATAAATCACGAAAAGAAATCACAGAATGAAACTTTAATATATTAAACAAGGAGTCCATAAAATAATACAGAACTCGCGACTAGAACATAATAAGCACAGTTTTATCCCAACAATTGCGCTATGATGCTGAACAATTGTTGATATATGACATACGAGATGACGAAACTTTGAAGATAATCATGGCATCATACATAATTATATTCGGATATAGTTTACGAGAAGATGAAGAATTCAAGATCATGTTTTCCATTTATAATTCGGCAGTTATCAATTAATTATTTTTAGGTTTGCATCACAAGAATTAAAATCCCGATTAAAATCTAGGATTTCAGGATTTTACTACCCTTGTTAAATCCTAGTAGAACACTAATCTATAGAAACAATGAACAACGATCAAGAACTAATCTAAGAAATCAACAACCACCAGAAAACACATGTTTATTTATGTTGGGACATACTTCATTTATGTTAGGAGATGCTTTATATATGTCGATACATGTCAAAAAAATGGCATACTATATAAATTTACAAGATACGCAAAATCCTATGATTTTAAGTTCCAAAATTACAACCCCCTTTTGATTTTACGTAAAATCCCGATTTACCTACTGATATATACAGCATAACTAGTTAAGTTCTAACACGTGTTAAAAGTCACAAGATTACACTTATAAATGCTTAAACATAAATAACTTTCCAGTTTCAACCACTTAATATCCAAGAAAACTAACCCTCGGATTATCTGTTGCTTCCTCTTCACTCTTTCGCGATCACCGGTAAAGGATCTCCCAACTCGACAAGGTAATAACTGAGATAAAAAAGCAATTCCAGCGATTAGATTAAACAATCAATTTACAAATACAGCAATCATAAATTTATGAATGAGTGATGGAAATCATGAATCTTCTAACATAACAATACATGTTTCCTTTTCGGCTATTTATATCAGCTTACATGGCCACAATAAGAAAACGGGAAGTACGGCACATTTAAACAAGCATGCATTCAGTCAATATTCTCGTCCAAATGGAATTAACTATTACACCATGAATCTAGCACGTAAAATCGCTTCATATGCCTAGCAATAATTTTCACAAAGCAATTAATGTAGTTAAATGTAAACCAAAACTGAGACCGACGGCAAATTTGGAAATTCAAGAGAGATTGAAGGAATCCTGAAAGAGTAGCGTCCACGGCAAGTATAAGATTTCTGTTCGCAAACACAAGTTTAATGAATCTGATAAACGCTAAATTTCGAGGGAAAAAAATCACGTATCTTATAATTTTCGGCATACATACGTAAATACCACGGGAATTTTCGAAAGCCATGCACGATAAATTCAAAGTCTAATTAATCGGAAAACAGAAATTTCAAGTCCAAATCTTTGGATGCAATCATCCAATCCCATTTTTCCTGAGCAATCTCTACTAGATATGCATTGTCTAACAAGATACATTTACATCCACACAAAAAATAAAATGCTACCAAGGCACACAACCCATAGAATTATACAGAAAAACAAAATTAAAAATTAAAAATTGAAAAAAAAAAAGAGAGGTGAAGATAGGTCAGACAATCTGCAAAACAAAACACATGATTAATCTATCTTTAAACAGCAGCAAAGCCGACATGCAAACCAAAACCCATGACCCGAAAAAAATGAACAGATTCACGGAAAATCAATAAGCCAATATAAATTAAAATCTTAAAAAGTAAATTGATTAAAAAACCATTGGATTAAAAGCACAAAAGATCCACATGGAGATAAGCAAAAACTAGGGCAGGAAACCCATCACCAAAACCTAGGCAAACCAAGCACATAGACAATAATTCACATTGAATAAATTGAAAATGACAGTGGGCAGAAACAATTACATAAAAGAGGATTGGAGAGATCAAAAGATCTACGCCGATAATTAACGACAGAACGAAGAATCAGCTGCTGATTCTGTAATAATCACGCTCTTCAAAATTCTAGGTATATAACAACACACATTCGTATGTATATATGTATAAAAAATGTGTTTGCAGAGGTTTCTTCTCAGCAGGGGTCAGGTGAAAAGAGGTCTAGAGAGAGAGAGAGAGAGAGAGAGAGAGAGAGACAGGGGTGTGTGTAGTAAATAAGCAATTGCAGCTAGAGAATTGACATTTATGGCTGTCTGAAGGGGGTTAAAATTGGAATAACATAAAAGATAACGGGCTATAAAAATATTTCAATTAATAAGGATTGCACCAACTGGGTTTGCCAAATCTGAGAATCAATTCATGAAATTAAACCATGATTTAAAAGTGAGTTAGAAACGAGTTTGATGAACTCGTGAATCAATCCATTAATTTTTTCCATTCAAATGATGAAATCAAATAAATTTAAATTGAATTTGCATTGGATTAATTTCTTATTGACTAATTAATTATTTAGGTAATGAGATGTTCATTTTTATTTTATTTTTGTCATATTTAGTGTTAAAATTTAGTAGTAAATATTAAATATATTTTTGAAATTACATTCCTTATTTGACAATAATCATATTCTAATATGGAGTATTTTATGGATAAAATATAAAAAAGAATTCTTTTTTTGTCCATACGTAGAAATAAATATAGCATGTATGAGTATGACAACTATTGATTTTATTAATGCTGGCTATTAATTTCGAATTTAACTTTTTTTTAATAGTAAATGTGAATTATCAAATCTTCTAACATAACATATAATTTAACTTTTTTTTTTTTTTTTTTTAATTTATTTGTTTTGGGCCAAAGGACCCGTCGGCCTGCATTTGGGCTGGCTCGCCAACTGGGCCACCTCTTCTAGAACTATAGTTTTTTTTGGAGTAGTTAATTAACAATATCTTGAAAATAATTGCATAATATTGCTAACCGAAGAAATAAAATATTGTATTTTTCGAAAAAAAAAATTCAATCGGAATTCAAAATTTCGAGTTCCGGTTTTATTGAAATTATTTGGATCGGAATTGAAATATATATGAGATTTCAAATTCCAAAAATAATCCAAAAATTCCGATTTTTTTTCCGAATATTACACTTAAAATACCAATATTATTATATATTTTATATTTTAGCCGATCAAAAATAGAAATTTCAGAATTCCACTATTTGGAACAAGTTTTTCAGTACGGAATTGGAACTAATTTTTCACTTTCGAAATAAATCGGATTTTTTGCCGAAAGAGCTTATTCCGATCCGATTAACACCCGGTCGCCTGTTAAATTTACGCATTTCACATCAAACTTGTCAGAATTCTTATCACTCTTGCCCATAAAATAAAACATCCCAAAACAATTAAAATTTTCAGAAGAGGATGGAAAACAGCATCACCACATATAAAAGATCTGTAATTTCAGAAAGAAAAAAAAAAAAAAAAAAGTTGAAAGAGATGCCAGAGATGTGATAATCTAAAGGCATGAACCACACAATACATTCTCAAATGGCACAATCATACAGCACAATCAAGAATACCATCACTTATTTAGCGGCAACTCAAATTCAACAAGCACCAAGTGTAGCGCTTACCTTGAATACTTGTGTCAAGCAAAAATGCAAAGGGATAAGCTAGCATATGTCTAGAATGCAATAAAGACAGCAAGCAAACATAAGTAATTGTTTCTGCATATGACAATTTTCTCAACACGAATATCTGAATTCGAGCAACAGTTACATCCCAATTCTTCGATCAGAAAATAATTATCATTACTAAAGTGACAGAAAGAAGATGACACGGAAAAGGTGAAAGAGGGTCGCGATTTAATACCCGAGTAAATAAACCAGTCAATTGAGATAACGGTGCATAAAAACGTGTGTACACAGAGCAGGATAAAAACGAGCAAAAGATTCGCATATTAGATGTGTGTGAACGAACATATGTAAACAGAGCAGGATAAAACTTACCACCTTCCATGAAAATGCAAGTGCAATATGGAACTACCTCAAAGAATCGAGATACAACCGTATAGTTGTTATGCAACAGCCACTATTTTCCCAAACTTATGTATCTTCTCATTGATTCCACACAAGAAATCCGTGTCAATTTAAGCAGTTAAAAGTATGCGCTATCTTCTGGTATGCATTGCAGCAACACATTAAATTCAGAAGAAAGCAAATTAGTGGACACTAAGCAACATAATCTCAGATAGAAGCAATGTTCTGCCAAAGAAGATCTTCGGATTCAACCTTCAAGCACAAATTACATTAAATTGCATCAAGATTTCAACGAATAAAATATATCTACACCATCCTTCCATCATATATTTGCCTGTAAAGTATACTCAGACTCGTTGTAAGCATATCGGTTTCGTAAATGGAAAGAATCAGCTAGCACTCACAAAGATAACTACCATATAATCTCTAAACAAACAATAATCAATAAAACCATAACCAATTAGAAAGAACATTTATAATCAATCACCGAAATAAAATGTATTTATTAGGGCACATCATAACCAGCATCTGGAAAACACGCGCACAGATCCAATACATGAAATCAAAGAGGACTAGCTCAAAATCCCTAACCGTAAAATCGAAATCCCTAATTGTAAATTCGACTGATAACACATAACGAAGAAGGGAGAAGAAGAAGAAACTCAACATCAAAACCTCAAATTACAGAATCAATTGTTCTCAGACGGGGCTGAGGAGTTGAGAGAGAGATGGTTTGGGGTCGGAATTCATGCCGATGATGATGACCAATGGTATGAAACCGTAGTGAGTAATGACCTTAGCCTTCTTCATGGTCCACGTGCTCCATTCCTTGACGAACTTCGCCGCCACCGCCACCGATCCCTCATCCTCGCCCGCCGCCGCCGATTTCTTCACGTTCTTCCCCTTCCCCGCCTTTAGAGCCACCCTCGAAGCCATTTGTCGATCTGTGATTTTCTGGGCTCGTTTTTCGTTCTTCGTGCGTTGATTTGTGACTGCTGCTGCTGCTGCTGCTGCACTGCAATTTTTCCCAGCTACTCTGTCGTTGAGCGAACGCCAACAAGGGTTTATAAATAGTATTTACGAATGCCCTAGAACAATTTATTTATTTATTAATTAAATTAGACCGAATTTTTCCCCAAGTCAGTGTGTGAAAGGACAATTAGGCCCTTATCCGTTTCGTAAGTGTATACTAATAAATGTTTGGGTAAATTACATCCTCCTCCACGAGGTAAGGTTTATTTACGAAAAAAATCTTTTATTTTACATAATTACATTCAACCCTTGAAATTTATAGATGTTTTACACTAACACCCTTGTGTAGGGAGGGGGTTTGATCATGGATGTAACAAAATTTACCAACTGCAGGGGGCTGAATATAATTTCTAGAAAATACGGGGTGTTTTTTTGTATTATAACTTTATTTTAAGGAGGTGGTCGTAATTTACACTAATTTTTTCTGTGTTTCCGTATATATGACCAATTAAGTACATTCAAATTGCCACTAATATGTTCAACTAAGTAGGTCGAATGATTTATAGTTTTTTCTCTCAAAAAATTGAGATGATTTAAGTTGTTTGGTCGAATACAATCGATTAATTAAATTTACTAATTTATAATTATCTTTTAAAAAACAAATAGTCTATTTACTTAGTTGATCGACCATTCAAATCGAATACAAACCGACATTGATTTATAACAATAACATTATATTAGTCGACCTACCTAATTGACCGTTCCAGTCAACTATCAACCTCGTTCGTTATTCTCCTTCAAAAAATAAACAATATGCAAAGAAAATCATAAATTTCATCCAATAACAAATAATAAAAATTCGCAATAAATATGAAATACAAGTTCAAACACTATAACTCTACTCAAATTAATGTTGAATTCGGCTGCAAATTGTATTTAATATGCATGAAATTACAACAAAAAATATATAATTACGAATTATATAATTTAAATATTTATAAAAACAATTATAGTATTTCTATATATTTTCATTTTATAACAACGTATAGTAATTACATATATATTATTGATCAGAAAATTCTTTATTAATCCACTAATTATTAATTAGTGAATTTAATTTGGAATATTTTGATAGAAGAACTTCTTGAAACCCTCCATGAACTCAGACTGAAGACAAATCGCAACCACCAACGAACCATCACCGTCACATCCCGGCAAGATCACCGAATCACCGTCGCCGGCGTGGGCCCCCGGCGTCATCGCAATGTCTTTCCCCCACCCAAAATCAACTCCAGTCAACGGGAGAGAAATCCAGCTTATCACCCATAGATTCGGATTCCCGTAGAACACCGCCCCGGCGCCCTCCTTCGTTCTCAGCGCGTGTATGTCCTGCAGCTCCGACAGATCCTCCATGTTTTTCAGGTAATCAATGGCGGAATGCACGTACTCGCACGTCACCCCGTCTATCGCCTCTCTCACCTTTCCGGCGGCGTACCCCAGCGGCCGCGTCATCAGCTCCCCCGCCAAGCTTCTCGCTACCACGTCGATTATCGCGTTTCCGAAGTACCTATCCGGCAGAGGTGGTTTCATTCGCCGCCGCACGTCCACGCAGAGCCCCAGCGAAATCGGCTGCTCGCGCGTGTGGCCACGCGCCATGCACGCACTCCGCCACAAGTGCCCGGTTACCGCCTCGTAGCGAGAGTACCCACGAGCCGCGGTGATACTACCGTTGGCTTCGTTCCTGAGGATTTCAAGCTGGGCTTTCGACAGCTTCAGCATGGCCGTCGTAGTTTCCTTCCTCCTCTCATTCTCGCTACTCGACTGGCCCATAAGAAGCGGCGGAGGATCAAACTGCACGTGCTCGAAACGCGGCCGAGCCGACGGAGGTTCTCCGGCTCGAAACAGCTTCCTATCAAGGACAGGCTCCTCCGCCAGCGGCTCGCCACGTGCCAGTCTGGCCCACTCGGTGATGAAATGGAGGGCGCTCTGGCCGTCGGTCGCCGCGTGGGATATATTGTAGCTAAGAGTAACGCCGCCGCACCGGAACTCGGTAAGCTGCACGCTCAAGAGAGGGATTTCTTCAATGGGGGATGAGTAGTTCATCTGAGGGATAAGGTGGTCGAAGTGAGGAGACGGAGAGAAGTCGCCAAGTTCATCCAAATCCGACTCGGTCCGAGCTTCAATCAACTCGACCCCTTTCCCGTTACAATCGAGCTCGAGACGGGACCCGGCCAGCCAACGTAGACGGCCCGCTAACGGGTAGAAATGGACCAAAGCTTTGCCTAAAGAAACTCTTAGGGTTTCGAACATGGTTTGTTTCGATGAAGTGAGCCAGTTTAGAGAAGGGCGGTAAAAGTAGATCGTTGGGACATGAGTTAGAAAACCGGTTTGGTCGGACTCGGTCAACGCCATGCAGCCATTCCACGTTGATTCTGCTGGCTCCACTAAGCAACAACTTTTTATTGTGACTTTCATTTTGCAATTTGGACAATATATTTTTTGTTGTGTTTGTGTGTTTTTTTGTGTGTGTGTGTGTGTGTAATATGATGATTTTGAGCTTTGAATTAGTGGATTATGGGTCTTATTTAAAGAGTTCAATTTATATTGTGGGCAATTAATTATATCAAGGTAGCTGAAAATGAATTTAGGGTTAACTGGAAATCAATCCAACTCTATAAAAAAAATATATCCTATCTTATACATAAAAAAGTAGCATACGTTGTCCAACTCTAGAAAACTCTAGTGGCATTTTTGTAATTTGTTCACTATTTCTACTTATTTTTCGAAAATAAATTATTGTGTTAAAAAGTTCGAAATGAAGGCAATTAGCGAAAAAAACTAGAAAATAGGAGATGAAAAAATACTATTAATTAATATTAAAAATTCTTACTTATGTTGCCTTAACGTTTTTTCTTTTATATATAAGATATTAGAAAGAATTTTAACCAATTATCCAAATTATAGGAGTGGGATCAATGTCAAAATTCCAATCATGATAACCAAACAGTTTATTTACCAATAGTGGTTGACATTTTTTGTTAATTGTCTTATAAATAAGAAATGAATTTGAAGGAATTGAAAGTTACAAAGACGTATTTAAAGGAATTGAAAAGTCTAGAATTGGAGATATTTGCCATTAGCAAAAGCAATAATTTGGAAGTTTATCGAAACTAACAATTCCCTCCAAATTAGCAAAACAAATCCCATATAGAAAGATTATAGTGATTGATGATGCTAATTACTAGCTCACCTAGGGTGGTGTAGAAAATGAGCTGGGAGAGCAAAGCAGATCAGTAGCTTGACAACTTGATGATCCTGAGGTACCTGCGATCATAGAACACATGAACTAAGCCGGGGGTTGATCCGGCGGAAACCCCTCCGACGCTCAAGTCAGACGTGCTGATCATAGAAATAGTCCAGAGAATACGCGTTTTTGTATTGCTCAGTTAATAGGACGTCTCTTAATAAAATGAGGAAAACCTCTATTTATATGTCGTTTATTGGGTTGGGTTTGCTTTGTTGGGCCCAAGCCTTACTTGAAGGTGTTTGGGCCTCGGTGATATTAGTCTTCGATATTGGACTCGTAGCCCAGTAGGTAAAGAAATTGTAGGCCCATTGGGTTGGCCCAATTAGGCATATCATTAAGCCCCCCACTCTCGAGTCGATGTGGGGGCCATGTTGTGATGGGTCTCAAATCGTGTCGAGAGTAAAAATTGGAGAAGTCGATCATTGGCGTATGGCCTAATGGTATGCGAAAACGCGTTGGAGCGTGTGTCGGAGGGGTGTGAATGCGCGTTGGCGCATAGCGCGACAAAGTTGCCGCAATATAAATTAATCGAGTCGTCGGTTTTGTCCCGCGACGATGTAGTAGCGATTTATCTCCTCGTGGGAGCTATCTTGTCGCGGGGTAATAGTGTTGATCGAGTTATCTCCTCGTGGGAGTTGTCTCGCGATAATGTAGTAGCACGGATCAAGTAATCTCCTCGTGGGAGTTGTCTCTGGGGTAATCGAGTTGATCGAGTTACGTCTTCGTGGAAGTTGTCTCACGATAATGTAGTAGCACGGAGCTAGTATTCTCCTCGTGGGAGTTGTTATTTTTCGACATTTTCAATGTTTTGACGCGTTGCTTGTATGTGTTTACATATAGCTTTCTGCGTGATGTACTTGATGAGGGGATCAGGCTCTCAAGATTTTTTTTTATATGGGGGTCGTGCCCCTTGTTAGACCTCGTGGGTCTTAAGTATGTTTGGACCGTGGCCACGTTTTAATGAATAACCCATCGAAAACAAGTAGATAAATTTGAGTAATCAAGCTGGCCAGGCTATATAGATTCTCATAATATCTCTAAGTGCTTCTAGGATTGTAATCGTGCTAACTTGAGCTTGCGATTATATGGTGAATTTCGGGCGAGTTGTCTCCTCATGGGAGTTGTCTTGAGCGAAGTTGTAGGAGCATTGGATGATGCGCGATTTAGGTGCGTGTGGATTGAGGTTGCTCTGAGCGAGTTGTCTCCTCGTGGGAGTTGTTTCGCAGCGAGTCTTATTATCGAGCGAGGTGGTTGCACGTGGGAGTTGCCTTGCAACGGATTTGTAATATCGAGCGAGTTAGCTCCTCGTGGGAGTTGTCCCGCTGCGGGTTGGGATACCGAGCGAGTTGTCTCCTCGTGGGAGTTATCTCGCTGTAGGTTGTAGTACTGAGCGAGTTGGCTCCTCGTGGGAGTAATCTCGCTGCGGATCATAGGATGGAGCGAGTGGTCTCCTCGTAGGAGTTATCTCGCTGTGGGTTCGTAGGACCGAGCGAGTTGGCTCCTCGTGGGAGTTTCCTCGCTGCGGATCGTAGGATGGAGCGAGTGGTCTCCTCGTAGGAGTTGTCTCGCTGTAGTTTTGAGACTAGAGGGGGTTAGCTCCTCGTGGGAGTTGTCCCACAACGGGCTATAAGACGGAGCGAATGGTCTCCTCGTGGGAGTTATCTCGCTATGGTTTCGTAGACCCGAGGGAGTTGGCTCCTCGTGGGAGTTGTCTCGCTGCGGGTTGTAGGACGGAGCGAGTTATCTCCTCGTGGGAGTTGTCTCGCTACGGGTTGTAGTTCCGAGCGAGTTGGCTCCTCGTGGGAGTTGTCTCGCAACGAGTGTGTAGGGCCGAGCGAGTTTGCTCCTCGTGGGAGTTATCTCGCTCTGGCGTTGAGACCCGAGGGAGTTGGCTCCTCGTGGGAGTTGCCTCGCAACGGGTTATAGGACAGAGCGAATGGTCTCCTCGTGGGAGTTATCTCGCTATGGTTTCGTAGACCCGAGGGAGTTGGCTCCTCGTGGGAGTTGTCTCGCTGCGGGTTGTAGGACGGAGCGAGTTATCTCCTCGTGGGAGTTGTCTCGCTTTGGTGTTGAGACCCGAGGAAGTTGGCTCCTCGTGGGAGTTACCTCGCAACGGGTGGTAGTACTGAGCGAGTTGGCTCCTCGTGGGAGTTGTCTCGCAAGCCCCCCACTCTCGAGACGATGTGGGAGCCAAGTCGAAAGGGGTACCGGATCGTATTGAGAGTAGATCGGTGATGTAGTCTTGCGTTAATCGTTGGCATGGCGTGGAGAAATAATTTTTTTTTTATTTTCCATTTGATAGCGAACGCAATTTGGTAGGTGCGTTAAAGAGCTCGCGCAATTTGGTGGAACGCGTTGAATTCTCGTGCGATTGATAAAGCGAGTCAAATCTGCGGGCCACTCGGGGGAGGGCGGTGAAAGTTGTGCCCAATTATATGGGAGGGGGGGGTCCAGGGCACCCTAGGGAGGCGCGCGCGCGTACACGGGAAGCCGCGCGCGCGCGTGAGGGCCCTTTCTCTTTTTTTTTTTTTTTTTTTTTTTTTTTTTTTACCGCGCGTTCGCGCGGACCGATGCACCCTTGGGCGGAGCGCGCTGACGCGCGCGTTTTTCTTGTCTTTTTGTCCTTTTCTTTCTTTTGTCTTTTTTTGCTTCTTTTTCTTTCTTCTTTTGTCTTCTACTCTTTTTTGTTGTTTTTTTCTCTTTTCTTCTAATTCTCATCTTCTTTTTCTCTCTTTTTCCTATTTTCTTCTTCCTTCTTCTTTTTTCTTTCTTTCTTCTTCTAATTCTTCTTCTTTTACTCTCTTTTTTCTTCTTCTTGTTCTTGTATTTTTTTATCTTCTTCTGCGGTCTCGCATGCGCGATTTTACCCCCCCTTTTTTTTTTATTTGGCTGATATTCACCCCCTTGGGGATGTTCTATTTTTTGAGTAGGGAGATTATCCTCGTTCCTTGAGATGGGATATGCACCCCCTTGGGGATGTTCTATTTTTTGAGTAGGGAGATTATCCTCGTTCCTTGAGATGGGATGTGCACCCCCTTGGGGATGTTCTATTTTTTGAGTAGGGAGATTATCCTCGTTCCTTGAGATGGGATGTGCACCCCCTTGGGGATGTTCTATTTTTTGAGTAGGGAGATTATCCTCGTTCCTTGAGATGAGATGTGCACCCCCTTGGGGATGAAAGGTAAGGGTCATGCCCAACCTTAGGATGGAGATAACTGCCCACTGTAGGATAAGGCGCTCGAGACCTATGGTCTGAGGTGGATGCGCACGGTTGTGCCATTGGTTCGCGCGTGCGCGTCAGCCCTTTTTTTTTTCTGTTTTTGAAGTAGGGATGTGAAACACTTGATGGGATGTGAAACCCCTTGGGGTTGAAAGGTAAGTGGATGTACCACCCTTGAGATGAGATGCCCAACTTTAGGATGAGATAGCCCCCCATTTAGGATGAGGCGATCACGAACCATTGGGGTGAGAAGCCCAACCTTGGCGATATATGGTGCCACTGATTCAGTGGCAGCACGAGTTGAATCTTCCGTGATCATACGCTGAAGGTCTTCTTCGGTTATCTGAACCGTTCGAGAAGTAAGTAGAAATTGATCATGTTGAGGACCCAGTGGGGCCTCACGAGGAGGAGCGTTGGCTCCTGCTATGACGATGTATGGTGCCACTGCTTCAGTGGTAGCACAAGTTGAAGCTTCCGCGATTATACGCAGAAGGTCCTTATCGGTTATCTGAACCGTTAGAGGAGCAAGTAGAAGTTGATCTTGTTGAAGGTTCGGCGATCATATGCTGAAGGTCCTCTTCGGTTATCTGAACCGTTCGAGGGGGGCGGGAGTAGACCCCCAGAGAGTCGATGACCCATGGCGAATGAAATGTTTTGGGGGCACTGTGAACCCCAGGGAGTCGATAACCCTTGGCGAACAAAATATTTTGGGGGCAGATGTAAGCCCCCAGGGAGTCGATAACCCTTGGCGAGCGAAATATTTTGGGGGCAGATGTAAGCCCCCAGGGAGTCGATAACCCTTGGCGAGCGAAATGTTTTGGGGGCAGATGCGAGTCCCCAGGGAGTCGATAACCCTTGGCGAGCGAAATGTTTTGGGGGCAGATGTGAGCCCCCAGGGAGTCGATAACCCTTTCTAGTGTTGAAGGGCCTCCTCGGTTATTTGAACCATTCGAGGAGCAGGGAGTGGTGGATCGGCGAGTGGTGGGTCCCGAGGGGGGATCACCTGAACCTCGCGAGGCGGATCCATGGGATGGGGAGGAGGTGGCAAGCCAGAGCTTCCACGAGGTGGGAGGTCGTTAGCTGTGTCATTTTCTCTCCGAGCAGACGCCTCAGGAGGATCTTGTTGGCTACGTGATCTGGTTTGCATCGTTCCCACAGACGGCGCCAAAATGATGATGCTAAAATGTTTAGATCATCTGGGGTGGTGTAGAAAACGAACTGAGAGAGCAAAGCGGATCAGTAGCTTGACAACTTGATGATCCTGAGGTACCTGCGATCATAGAACACGTGAACTAGGCCGGGGGTTGATCCGGCGGAAACCCCTCCGACGCTCAAGTCAGACGTGTTGATAGTGGAAATAGTCCAGAGAATACAGTTGATAGTATTGCTCAGTTAATAGGACGTACCTTAATAAAATGAGGAAAACCTCTATTTATATGTCGTTTATTGGGTTGGGTTTGCTTTGTTGGGCCCAAGCCTTACTTGAAGGTGTTTGGGCCTCGGTGATATTAGTCTTCGATATTGGACTCGTAGCCCAGTAGGTAAAGAAATTGTAGGCCCATTGGGTTGGCCCAATTAGGCATATCAATTTCTATTTTAACAAAATAGAGTGTTAGAATCCCATGGATTCTAATTGTACGAGAATTAATAAAACTTGTGCCACAAGTTTTCATATACCGTGAGCTAAAGAAGGGAAGAGTCCTTGTAGCTTTTAATTCTTTTAATTTGTCATTAATTGATTTATAATAGGAATTATTCTTCTAAAGAGTTTCCTTGTATTGAAAATATTATTT
This sequence comes from Erythranthe guttata, assembly GCF_000504015.1. The sequence continues at coordinate 781,156 of NW_012194309.1, read as the reverse complement.
CCTACGTGATTAAGAGTTTCCTAACCCTAATGGACTCTAATCAGTTATCACCCGTAGATGTATAAATACAGTAGAACTGGACGTCTTCTTGGAGAGAAAAATGGACGTCTTCTTGGAGAGAAAAATTTACACAGGATATTTTTCTTTACTCTCGTTATTTTATTGGCATCCTTTTATCGAGAGAAGAATTCAGAGAAAATATATTTTTTTCCTCTCGTTTTTATTGCTCCATCGTGATACGTGATTTTCATAGAAAATATACGTGATTTTCATAGAAAATATACCGGCTTCAAGGCTTTGTGGTGAAGACACCAAGTACCGGCTTCAAGGCTTTGTGGTGAAGACACAAGATTCAAGGATTATCACAAGTTTGCTTCTTCTATACAAAAAGAAGATCGGTTCTTCGGGAGAGGATCTTAAACAGATCTCGGGTGATACAAGAACGGCGACAACAAAGAGGGAGTCTTTGCATTTTGATTAAGTCCTATTATTGTATTCGTAAAACTAAAAATTAGTAAACTTTATTCGCACATCCCGTGGATGTAGGGTACAATTGTATCCGAACCACATTAAAATTTGTGTCTCATTTATTTCTGTTTTTACGCACTGCTTCGCGAAGTGTTGCAACACTTCACACAACAGTAACGAAAAACTGAATCTGACACAAATAATTTATATCTGCACGAAATAAATTCTAACATAGAGTTTTAAGAAATGTTAATAAAACCGGACTGGCCGGTCGAACCGGTGCTCAGTCCGGTCCAGTTCATCGACCAACACCGAGAAAATGAAAAATCGGGATCAGATGTCAAGAACCGGAAACCCACACGGTTAGACCAGAAAATTGAAACCGGCAAAACCCGGTTTTTTGCGAACAAAACTGTAATTAGTTCATCACCAAAAGAGAACATATTTTGTTTTTTAAAGATATAAAACTTAGAAATGAACTTACGCAGGGTCAACACATTCTCTTAACAGACAAAACAAAAGGAAAGGAAAAAGAAAAATTAAAGGCATGCTGATTATCACCAGTACAATCATTTAAAAGAATATAAAAAAAATACAAGAAATTATGACGATCAGCTAGCTTCAGTAGGAGTTCTCAAAGAGGAATTTACAGGGCTAGTTTGACTACCTGGCCACCTCAGCAATACCTTATATATTGATTTGGTCCGTGGGGCTTCGTCTTCCTCGAGTCAATTTCCGTACGTACTCCGGTGATGATACCTGCAACGCCGGGAGGGATTCCCGGCGGGAAAGCTCCGACGATCAAGTCAGTGATCGGAATGGAGGAAATAAGTATATGCAATATAACAGTAAAATAGTATATATCTTGTGTGTGTGTATGTGTGATGATCATTCTATTTATAGATGGAGAAAACTTGGCCTCCAAGGCTTTCCCTTTCTTAGGGTTTTTCCTTACCCTCAAGTCACATATCTTGGGCCTGTATTGCCCTGGGCTCGCCCTACCTCGTTTTGGTATTGGGCTGGCGAGTTAAGGTATTCCCATATGGTTCCCGAGGTTTGCATAATACAGCGACCTCGCCCAAAACTTCGAGCTAAGTCATCATGGGCTCTTCATCGTGGGCTTATCATACTGGACTTATCTTAATGGGCTTACGCTTATTCGTTATTTGTCAGACTGGCCCGTATCAACTACTCCCCCCTACTCCTTAATTATCGGACGAGAAGACTTTGTCCTATCTCGTTTGGTAACTATGGAGTATAAAATACGAAGTAAGACTTCGTTTTTAATTTTTATTTTCGGTGGGGATGCGTGCCCTCCGCCTCCTGTCATCCTGTCAATCAATGTGGTCGATTCGAGTTCCCTAGGTCATTATGAGGGGATTTCAATCAGTGCTTTTGCATCGGGTTCGAGGCAGCCTGCTTTTAATCTCGTTCGTCCGAATGGGCGGCCGAGATTTGATTCCCCTTCATTTTTCCTCCTATAAATACCCAACTGACTTGTTTTGAACAACTTTTTCCCCTTTCACCTCCGTGCTCTTCCTTCTATTTGATTTCCCTTCCGGTGATTTTGTTTTCTGAAACAGAGTTTTTACTTCTCGCGCCTATCCTCTTCCTCGACCAAGGTATTGCTTCTTTCCCCGATCTTTTATTACCCTTACCTAGTTCTTAAAATCGATTATGTCTTCCTATTCTCCCGACCCCTTTGGCCAGAAAGTGCCTTCCGGGGAGGGGGGTGAACACCCCACCCTTTCGATTTCCTCTTCGTCAGAGGAGGGGCCTTACTTCTCCCCTTCGGGCAAACTCTTGGAACGGCCCAAGAAGAAGGGTAGAAAAGAGGTTCCACCTTCTACGAGGAGCGGTTCGCCTTCGCTGTCTGAAGGACGGGACTTAGATGACCAATGGGGGCCTAGCACCCTAAGCGAAATAGACCTAACTAACTTAGCTCGCGACATAGGCCTTCCTGATGACGTCGAGTTAGTGTTGCCTTCGCGAAATGATCGCCCATTGAATCCTCCTTCGGGTTTTAGTACTTGGTTTTCGGAGCAGTTCTACTTCGGTCTTTCCTTCCCCATCTCACCCTGGTTTTCCGAAATTGCCCAGTTGTGCAATGTGTCTCTTAACCAGTTTCATCCCCATGCCATAATAATCATGACCGGGTTTCGCATGCTCTGTGCCTGGTCGGGGGTAATCCCTACACCAGCTCGATTCCGCAGCGTCATGGTGTTAAAAAATTCCAGTCCTTTCCACATTTCTATCTTGGCTCGTCCGGGTTTCAAGATATTAATGCCACCCAACAAGACAGATGGGTGGCAAGGTCATTATTTTTTTGCAAAAAATCCCGTGGATACTCCCTATTTATGCCCTTGGTTCGCCACTTTGCCGGAGAAGAAGAGAGGAAAACCTCTAGCGGTTGACGACTGTTTATTAAAAATAATATCTCACTTTCAACCGAGCTACGGTGTCCCGGATAGCCTCACTAGCTTTCCGCCGATGCTTCGCCATTTCTATTTTCATGACAACGGCACATATTCCTTAACTCGGGAAGACTTAGGGGGGTTCAGTCGCGACACCTGTCCTTATTTCGGTTTATTGTTTTACTTCGGATGAGTGTTTTTGTCACCTCGTTAATTCTGTATTTATCTGTTCTGCGCCTTATTGACTTATTCCGTTTTTTCCAATTTCGTGGATAGATTTAAGGATGAAGAGGATGTTCCGAGGCGACAAACCGGCCACCCGCCCTTCCGAGCCAGAGACCGGGTTTGAGGCGTTCGAGTTCCAGCGTCCCTTGATTGCTGAATCCGAGAAGCGTTCCTCGGAGGAGGGGGCTTTGCGACCTAGGCCCTCAAAGAAAAATGCCGTGCCTCCCCGCTCCCGAGGTGGACCGTGTACTGAGGATTCTGAGCCTCCTCGGCGATCCTCCGCGATAGTTCTCGCTTCTTCGCCGCCTCCCTCCTCGACCGAAGAAGTGGTGGAGAAAGAACCCGCCCCGAAGAAGCGGAGGGCTGACTTGACCCTTGGGCCGGCTGGGTCATCCTTACCTGCTAATTTTGGACTTCACCTCTGCCAAAACGCAGAAAATGCCATTGCCGCTTGTCGGTCTTTGGCATTTCCCAGTGATGTCGCCCATTTCGGGCAGATGAGTAAAGGTGATCGGCTCGAGTTACTTCTTCACAACATTACGCAGGTTTGTCTTATTTCGTACATGCGAACCAATCCTTAGCTTCATATCTTTTATTCAGGGCTAACCTTGTTTAAACTTTTTATACATGTAGCAATTCGCCATCGCTTTCTCGGGCCCTCTGGGGTGGGATGATGTCTCGCGTGAGGCATACGATAACCAAAAGAAGGAGGTGACTCAACTCCGAAAAGAAGTTCGAGGCCTGAAGGAGAGTTTGGCGATGTCGGAGTCATCGAAAGAGGGGGTGTTTGCCGAAGTGAAGAGGCTACAGGAGAGAGAGAAGATCTTGCAGGCGGAGAAAGACTCCTTAGTATCTCACAATGCCAGTCTAGAGGAGAAAGCCAAGGGACTTTCCAACGAGCTGTTCGCAGCCGGAGTACAGGCTTCCACTAACTTCACCGAAGGGGTGAAAGAGGGACAAAGGCTGTTCCCGGGGTCGCCTGAGGGTCTCCGTTTCATCGAAGAGTTCGTTCGTCGCTTCTTTCACCGGTTATGGCGTTCGACTACTTTCACCCGAGAAGCTTCGGGTTTGGCTCGTTTCTTCTTATCGTCGGCGGTTGCGGCTGTTCGGAAGAGGTTGGGTGGTGCTGGCATCGAATTCCCGCTGGTGGACAATGAACTGGCCGAGGACCTTCCCGATGACGAGATCCCGGGTTTTGAGGGGGACGTCAATGAGGACCCCAACTTGGAATGGTGGAGGCCGGTTTACCAGGGCCTCGTCGAAGATTTTTCCCGTCAAGGGGCCTCGTCAGTGGTCATTACTGACTTCGTCGGGGACATTGAGGCCCTTGGGATGGTGATTAGTCCCAATGATGCACAGCCAGACCTCATCTCGCCGCCCCCTCCGGATGCTGAGAATCGAGGCGAAGCAGATGCGGCAGTCCCGAAGTGAGGGCCACAAAAAGAACTTAGCCATTTTTCCTGCTTGTATTTTGACTATGTATTTCGAAACATTATTTCCTTTATTTCCTTCTTGCTATGTATCCTTAACAATTTCTCCGTTTTTTTGTACGTCAACATGCTAGAAATTCCTTTATTCGCTATTCAAGCTTACTTTGAGCCTTTATATTCGTTCTAGTGTTTGTGCATCTTAAAAGTAGATTTGGGATATACCAAAATTTTCCTTGAACTCGAATTGAGTCTACCAATATTCCAAATGATTTTCATCAGCGATTATCCTTTAAACTTATCAGTCAGTTTGATCTTGGAAAACCGTTTTTATACTTTAACTTAATGCCTGATCCTAACATCTTGCTTACGAATACGCGACTTAACGTTACAATGAAACATGCGAGTTAACGCCGCACTGAAGCATGCGAGTTAACGCCACAATGGAAGACACGAGTTAACGCCACAATGAAACACGCGACTTAACGCCACAATGAAACACGCGATTTAACGCCACAGTAAAACACGCGATTTAACGCCACAATGAAACACGCGATTTAACGCCACAGTGAAACACGCGATTTAACGCCACAATGAAACACGCGATTTAACGCCACAGTAAAACACGCGATTTAACGCCACAGTGAAACACGCGATTTAACGCCACAGTGAAACACGCGATTTAACGCCACAATGAAACACGCGATTTAACGCCACAGTAAAACACGCGATTTAACGCCACAGTGAAACACGCGATTTAACGCCACAGTAAAACACGCGATTTAACGCCACAGTTGTAACTTAAATAAATAACACAAGGATTTTTTAACGTGGAAACCCTCCCAATGAGGAGAGAAAAAACCACGGGGCCTAGCCCAGCTCGGAAAATGGATGTTTATTGATGGTTTTTTGTATGTACAAGGTGTGCCGTTTCTCGATTTATCTGACTTACTGCCTCTTTCTTTTTTTTTTTTTTTTTTTTTTTTTTTTTTTTTTTTTTTTACGCGAAGAAGCGTTTCAGATGTATTATGTTCCAGGCTCGAGGTAAAGGCTTTCCTTCTGCGTCGGCCAATTCGTATCCCCCGCCGGCCAAACATTTTGTGACCATGTATGGTCCTTCCCAATTGGCCTCTAACTTTCCTGTGTGCTTTAGTGCGTCAGCTCGTCGTAGGACGAGATCACCGATCTGGAATGAACGAGACCGTACCCCTTGATCGTATCGAGCTTTGATCAGGTTATTATTTCGTTCCATGTGTAGATACGCCGCTTCTCGTGGGTCGAAAACCTCATCCAGTTGTGTCCTCAAGGCATCATCGTTTGTCTTTTCATCAAATGTGGCGATGCGGGGTGTGTCCATTGCTACCTCGACCGGAATAACAGCTTCGGTTCCATAGGTTAACCGAAATGGTGTCTCGCCAGTAGCTGCTTTGGCTGTTGTCCGGTAAGACCAAAGGACTGAGGGCAGCTCGTCTACCCAGCTTCCCCCTAGCTCGTCTATCCTCTTCTTCAAACCGTTGACAATGGTCCGGTTTGTGGATTCCACTTGACCATTGGCCTGGGTGTGCGCTACCGCCACAAACTTCTGTGTTATCTTCATTTCCTCGCACCATGCGCGAATTTTCTTGCCGTTGAATTGAGTGCCATTATCCGATACGAGGCTTCGAGGCAGACCAAACCGACAACAGATATTCTTCCAAATGAAGTGCATGACCTCGTCCTCTGATATTTTCGATAAGGCCTCAGCTTCGACCCACTTAGTAAAGTAGTCTACCGCAACAATGATGAACTTTTTCCGGCCAGTGGTTTGAGGGAATGGTCGTACCAGGTCAATTCTCCATTGAGCAAAGGGACATGGGACACTCATGATAATCATCTCCTCCCCCGGTTTATGGATAAGTGGGGCATATTTTTGACATTGTATGCAGTGTTGAACGTATCGGTGTGTGTCTTTTTTCATGTCGGGCCAATAATATCCTGCCCGATATAACTTCTGTATGAGGGCCCGAGCTCCTCCGTGCTCACCGCAACCACCTCGGTGTACTTCGTCAAGGACGTGTTTAGCTTCCTGTTTTCCCAAGCACCTCGCATCTATTGTGGTGAAATTCCTTTTATATAATATCTCGTGCCGCACGTAAAAGTGCCTTGCTTTATATGCCAAGCGATGTTGTTCCCTTTTTGTGCCAGTTCGCTCTCCTCTGAAATACTTGAATAAAGGTGTTCTCCAGTCAGGCTCTTCATCGATCATCATGATTCCCGGTGTCGGGGTAGGGGCAATGAGGATAGTGATTTTTCTTTCAACACAGTCAGCGACTGACGACCCAATTTTAGCGAGGAAGTCAGCTCGTTGGTTGTCGCTCCTCGGGAGCTGATGCACCGTGCAGGCTTCGAAGGTTTCTTGTACTGCTCGAGCTTTATTCACATACCCCTTCATTCTATCATTTTTTACTTCGTAATCCCCTTCTAGTTGGTGTATCACCAATTGAGAGTCGGAGTATATTCGCACCACTCGTGCTCCGAGCTCCTGAGCGATCTCCATACCTCGGATGAAGGCTTCGTATTCTGCTTTATTATTGGAAACTCGAGGTAATCTGACGGCAAACTCGACCTCCGTTCCTGTGGGATCAATGACTATTATCCCTGCCCCTGCTCCTGTTGCTGTAGATGAACCATCCACGTAAATTTTCCACTCCTTTTCGATAGGTATTCTGGTAGTTTCCCGGATGAAATCTACCAGTGCCTGTCCTTTGACCGAGGTGCGGGGTTGATACTGAATCTCGTATTGTCCTAATTCGATGGCCCATTTAACAATTCGTCCTGACGCGGTGGGTTGGCCTAGGGTTTGCCGAAGTGGTAGGCTCGTACGGATTACCATGGTATGCGACAGGAAGTAGGGCCGGAGTCGTCGCGTAGTGAGGACCAATGCATACGCTATTTTCTCGACTTCAGAATATTTGCTTTCCGACGTAGTAAGGATTTTACTAGTATAGTAGATCGGCCTTTGTTGGCTATTTACCTCTTTGAATAGGACCGAGCTGATCGATTCGTCGCCGACCGATAAATATACGAACAGAGTTTCACCTTTTTCGGGGGTGCTGAGGATGGGTAGACAAGTAAGCGATCGTTTTAATGCGTCAAACGCGAGCTGGCATTCGGCAGTCCATTCGAACTGAGCCGTTTTTCTCAATATTTTAAAGAAAGGTAGACTTTTATCCGCCATCCGCGATATAAACCGAGCTAGGGCCACAACCTTCCCTGCTAAGGATTGGACTTCCTTGATGGAACGAGGGGGTGTCATTTGGAGTACGGCCTCAACCTTATCTTGGTTTACCTTAATACCTTCTCGATTAACAACATATCCCAGGAATTTTCCAGCTTGCACTGCAAATGCACACTTTGCGGGGTTCAATTTCATTCCGTATAGACGAAGGGTGGCAAAGGTCTCAGCTAGATCTGCGAGGTGCGTGGAACGCCTTTTGCTTTTAACTAGCATGTCATCAACGTAGACTTCAATGTTACGTCCGAGTTGAGCCCGAAACATTCTATCCATCAATCGCTGATACGTGGCCCCTGTATTTTTCAGACCGAAAGGCATTACCACGTAACAGTAGGTGCCCGTGGCGGTGACAAAACTCACTGCTGGCTGATCCTTTTCGTCTAGCGGAATCTGATGGTATCCCTGTGAAGCATCCATCATACTAAGTAGTTCGCACCCGGCAGTGGCATCTACAAGTTGATCTATGCGAGGTAAGGGATAGTCGTCCTTTGGGCAAGCCTTGTTTAAGTCCCTGAAATCAATGCACATTCGCCACTGGCCGTTGGCTTTCTGTACTAACACTGCGTTGGACAGCCATGTGGGGAATTGGATTTCCCTGATATGTCCGATGTCCAGAAGTCGCTGAACTTCCTTTTGTATGATTTCGTCTTTTTCAGTACCGAAGTGTCGCCGTTTTTGTTTGACGGGCCTGCACTCAGGTCGCAAATTGAGCCTGTGCACAGCAGTACGAGGTGAGATACCGGTTAAGTCACTTGGTTGCCACGCGAAGATGTCTTCATTAGATCGTAATAACGCTATCAGCTCGTCTCGGAGAGGTGGTTCTAAATCCTTGCTTATCCGGGTTTGTTTCATCATACCGGGGACGAGGTCGATCGTCATTAATTCGTCCATAGGTTGTACATGATTAACCTTATCTTCTGGGTCAATTCGGGGGCGTTTCTCGTCTCCCAAATCTTCTTTGGTGAGGGTATCGCGTCGCCCTTTCTCCGCTATCTTAACCATTTCGACATAACATGATCTCGACTGGGCTTGATCACCTCTGACCTCTCCTACCATCCCATCGACTGGGAACTTGAGCTTTTGATGAATAGTCGAAGGGACCGCCCGAAAGGTATGCATCATTGGTCGCCCTATTACGATGTTGTATGAGGTCGGCGATCCTTCCACGATGACAAAATTGACAGCTTGTGTGCGGGTTCGAGGTGGCGTTCCTATAGTGACAGGGATTTTAACTTGTCCAATCGGCGTCAGGGATCCCCCTGTGAACCCGAATATCGGAGTGGTGACGGGGAAGACTGGGAGGTCAAGCTCCATTTGCAGGAAGCACTCATAGGATATGACATCAACTGAACTTCCTGGATCGACGAAGGCGCGAGCGACGTCATACCCTCCAACGTTAATCGTGATGAGGAGAGGGTCGCAATGGAAATCACCCAGATCCACTTCATCTTCAGGACCAAATGATATAGTGGGGTATTGTCGGCACTTCGGTGTAGATATTTGGCAAACTTCATGATTGTTCTTAAGACTACCGAGGTGGCGTCTCCTAGCCCGGTGAGTATCTCCTCCCGTAGGGCCCCCTGAGATCATCTGGATGTATCCTCTTTTCGGCATTGGCGGTGGGGGCGGCACTTGTGCTGGATTCCCAAACTGAGCTTCACGCTTCTGTCCCCGAGGTGGGTCTATTTTCACAAAATCTCCAATCTTGTTATCTCTGATGAGACGTTCCACTTCGTCTTTCAGATGTGCGCAATCGTCGGTCGTATGCCCGTATTCGTTATGAAAACGACAAAAGGTACCCAGTGTCGGATCTCGGCGGGGGGCTTCGCGAGCGGTCCGAGGCCATCGCAGATCAGCCATTTTCTCAATTGCGCACAACACATGGGACAAAGGGGCTGTAAGGGGCTGATAGGATTGGTATCGAGATCCCTTAGCATCCTGGGCAGTACCCCGACTGGGGGTATTGGCATCTCTTCGAGGTAACATGGGCTCCTTGCCTCTCTTTACTTCATTAACTCGTGCGTTCGCGGCTTGGTGAGATTCTTCCACTTTCTGCTGGCGGGCCTCTTCTAAGTTAATGAACCTAGATGCCCTCTCTAGAAGATTATCAAAATCAGGCGAAGGTTCCAGCGCTAAAGCTCGGAAAAACTCATCATCTCTTAGTCCTTGTGAGAGGGCTGCCATGAGTACCTCATCGCTGGTGGTGGGGACTTCTAAGGTGGCTGAAGTAAATCGCTTAATGTAATTTCTGAGGCTTTCCTTCTCCTTCTGACGAATGCTGAATAACGACAGAGAGGTCTTCTTGCACTTCTTCGAGCTAGCGAATTGATTCATGAAAGCTTTGGCAAGTTGTTCAAAAGATCGTATGGTTCCGGGAGGTAGCAAACCGAACCATGCCTGAGCCGGTCCTGCTAAAGTGGTGACAAAGGCGCGACACTTCACTCCCTCTGTGAGCTGGTGGAGTGACGCGGTGTTGTTGAACCGACTCAGGTGCTCGGCTGGATCTGTCGTGCCGTTATACTCGAACAGGATCGGTCGGTAGTTAGCTGGTATAGGGTCGTTATCGAGATGCCTGGCGAAAGGGCTAGATCCCACGAGATCTCGCGTTGGCCCACTTCGCAGGGCCTTCAACTCATCTATATCGCGCCTTAAGCTGTCAACTTCCGTCCTGACGCCATGACTATTGCCTCCTCGATTCTCCGAATAGCTATCGCATTCGTCCTCAGCTCGTTCTTCGTTCTGGGAGCGTCTGAGATCTCTCTTGGGTCGGTTATCTTGAGGTAAATTTTGCGTGTAGTTCCGGATGGCTGCGGTGATCATGGCTTCTACCTCGTCTCGGGTATATGTACGCTCATTGGGAGTTTGAGCCGGGGCCGTGACTGGTCTTCTCGAAGCAGCCTCGCCATCTTGGAACTCAAAAGAGGGGCTACTTGAGATGAAAGGGATCCGGCCTCCCTTTTCGGGTGTAAGTAAGCTACACCCCGACCTATCTTTCAGAACGGACGATGGATCAGCCGGCGTATCGCGAGCCGCTGCGTCTAAATCCTTCTGCAAATTTCGGGCAGTGGTATCTCCTTCTTCCATTGTTCTCTACGTTGATAGCTCAGATCTGGACTTCCGGGGGTAGATCTGATATTTTCCCGGAAGTTGTTCCCAAGATTCTTAGATCTTTCCCACAGACGGCGCCACTTGATTTGGTCCGTGGGGCTTCGTCTTCCTCGAGTCAATTTCCGTACGTACTCCGGTGATGATACCTGCAACGCCGGGAGGGATTCCCGGCGGGAAAGCTCCGACGATCAAGTCAGTGATCGGAATGGAGGAAATAAGTATATGCAATATAACAGTAAAATAGTATATATCTTGTGTGTGTGTATGTGTGATGATCATTCTATTTATAGATGGAGAAAACTTGGCCTCCAAGGCTTTCCCTTTCTTAGGGTTTTTCCTTACCCTCAAGTCACATATCTTGGGCCTGTATTGCTCTGGGCTCGCCCTACCTCGTTTTGGTATTGGGCTGGCGAGTTAAGGTATTCCCATATGGTTCCCGAGGTTTGCATATTACAGCGACCTCGCCCAAAACTTCGAGCTAAGTCATCATGGGCTCTTCATCGTGGGCTTATCATACTTGACTTATCTTAATGGGCTTACGCTTATTCGTTATTTGTCAGACTGGCCCGTATCATATATATATATATATATATATATATATATATATATATATATATATATATATATATATATATATATATATATATATATACATGTTTGTGTGTGTGAATGTGCGAAAGGAACAAGATCCAGTCCAGTGGAGGTGGACAGAATGCCAAAATAGCTCTGCAACATTACTCCTGAGAAACCCTAGAGAGAGAGAGAGAGAGAGAAGCAAGCAATATAGAGAGAGAAAGAGATATATAAATATAGCTATAATAATCTCGTATTTTGTCCAACTACTGATATATATATATAATACATAGTAACTTTTAGATACTTGCAACATCGGTGATTACATTTACCCCTAAAACATTGTTAGAACTTAGAAACATGTCTCCACCACTTACTGAAATTAATAATTTGTTAGAAATCTATCAGAAGAATAACGTATTCAATGAATTATCCTCTTAGAGTATCGAACAATGTTTTAAGGGGTGTACAGATACCACAAGAACTTTAAAGTTATTTTAGCATAAATCGGTGACGTTGGTGCAATTTCCTCTATTATTAATGCAATAAATGATTATCAGCTTTCGCTCTTATAATTCACTTTTGTCCAAATTAAGCAGAACACATAAAATTAAAGTCATGTTGAGGTGGATGCTTTGCATGGTTGTACCTCTGGAGAGAAACAAACTTTGTCTAATTTCTTTATTTCAAAAGTGTGAATTGTTCAGGGTACAATAAAGAGAAGCAGGATATGTTTGTGTGTGTGTATATTATATTTGACTTTGTTTGACCATTGAGTTGGTATGATTCCTTTTTGACCTTTGTTGCTAAAGGAGAGTGCAAAATGGACTGCCTTTGTCTCCCACTATCTTCTCTATATATGTCAACTTATTTATTTTACACTAATACAACAATATTTAATCATCATGACTTAAATTTATTTGCTTTTTAATTAGTGTTATGATTCACACAAAGTAACTATTCCATTTCTTATATATTGATGTTTCCTGGCTATATAATTAATATTGATATATAGGAGCTAAATGGTTAACGATAAGTAATATATAACCAGTATGTTGAATATATTAACATCATCCGATGTCGTCCAGCGGTTAGGATATCTGGCTTTCACCCAGGGGACCCGGGTTCGATTCCCGGCATCGGAATGTTTTTTTATTTTTTAAATTTTTTGTAAACAATGTTCTAAAGGATTAAATTCTCCAGAAACAAACTATTTTTGTAACCAGGATATTCAGATTATTTCTCCTTTTTCCAAGAAGCAGTTACGAGATCATACGTAAAACAATCAAAGTGTGATTTTACGAGCATTTACGAGATTATAAGTAAAACAATCGAAGTGTAATTGACGAGCATTTATGAGATTATTTCTCCTTTTGTTTACGATAATTGAACGAAGTCATGTCGAAGTGTTTATGCCTTTACTTACCTTCGTAGTTTTTGCATCAATCGCAAGAATGCTAACCAAAAATCTTCCAAAATAATTCGCTATGTAGTACATTTTTCGTTTTTCAGACCCTTATTTAGCTTTCTTTTTTTTATGAGGAAATTATACAATAGAAATAAAAATTAATTTCTTGATGTTTCATTTTTATGCTTATGTGCTCAATTAGGCTGTGATGAAGAAAGAAATCAAATAAGAGAAAGAGTAGAGAGTTTTTCTTGTTTGTCCCACATCGATTTATGAAAGCTCAAAAACACAAAGACTTGGGATATAAAATGTGATGGACCAATAACCAAAAAGCTCATACCTTTCTCGGCCTTTTGGCTAAGATCAAGTGTAGTATCTGTTCTTATTAGGGGTGAGGAAAAAAATCCGAAAACCGAAAAACCGAACCGAAAACCGAAAAACCGACCCGAAATATGCCGTCCCGAAGCAAGAACCGCATATACGGTTTTTTTTTTCCACCGAACCGAAATTTTCGGTTCATACTCGGTTTTTCAAGTGGTTAACCGAGCCGATTTACCGAACCGACCCGAAACGACGTCGTTTTGATAGGGATTAGGGCCTAATATATATTCCTGATTTTTTTTTCCTCTGAATTTTAGGGCCCAATAACCCGCCCCTGCCCACTTCTTTTTCTCTCTGAAATTATCGCCTCTCCCACTCCCAAATAAAACCCTAGCTTCTCCTTCCGTCTTCCGCCGTTCCAAATAGGGTCTGAGAGTCTTCTCCTTCCAAAGTCTGCTTGGTAAGTTCTTTTTTTGGTTTTTCACATCTCCGTTTTATTTATTACTATTATAAAAAATGAGATGAATCCATAGTTTGTTATGTAGTCTCTAGCATAATTTTTTCTTTATCTACGGTTACGTTTGTTTCTCATTGTCTATAATTTTTGTGCTTCTATTGGGTATGGCTTACTTGTTTTTGTCAGTAGCTAATTTTAGGATGTGTTTATACTGATTTTTTTTTTCATTTTTTATGCAGTAATTGTGATTAATTTTATTATGTACATTGTGTAGATGGAATCCGTGACTCCTGATTTGGACATGCATGATAACAACCAGTTGGAGACTATCGAACAAAAGAATGATGCTGCAAATGATGAAACAAAAGAGGAAACAGCTCAACGAGGCCGTCGATCTTGGGTATGGGATCATTTTCCTTTGGTGAAGGGTGCAACAATGACTGAATGTCGTTATTGTAAAAAGAAGTTCAGATGCGATACAAGATCAAACGGAACTGGTGGTTTGATTAATCATTTGAATCATCATTGTCCCACTTCTCCTACGTTTAAGGGAAAAAGGGGCAGATTGGGGTTCGATGGAAAAAAACAATCAATATTGAGCTATAAACCTAATGTGAAGGGGGAAGGCGCAATTTGTGATCTTACTACTTATACATTTAGTCAAGATAAGTGCAGAATTGCACTTGCTAGGATGTGCATCAAGGATAACAGACCATTCAGCATCGTTGATGATGAAGGATTTAAGGAGCTCGTGCTGGAGCTATGCCCTTTATTCAAAATGCCCTCTCGATGGACTCTAGCTAAAGACTGTTTGGGGATTTATGTAGATGAGGCTGTTATTTTGAAGAAAATTTTGAAAGGGAAAATGTTATCTCTCACCACCGATACATGGACATCGGTACAAAATGTTAATTACATGTGTCTCACTGGCCATTGGATTGACGATAATTGGGAACTGAAGAAGAAAATATTTAATTTTTGTCGCATTGAAAATCATAAGGGGTCGACAATTGGAAAGCTGGTTTATTCTTGCTTGCAGAATTGGGGCATTGAACGTGTTTTCACTGTCACGGTTGATAATGCTTCATCAAATGATGGGGCAATCAAATTCTTGAAAACTATGCTTAGTGGACCTGATGCAGTCTTGGACTGCAAGTTTCTCCATTTAAGGTGTTGTGCCCATATCCTTAATCTTGTGGTTAGGGATGGGTTAGAAGAACAACATGTATCTGTTGTCAAAATCAGAAATGCAGTGAGGTATGTCAGGTCCTCTCCTGCTAGAGAGGCGAAATTCAGAGAGTGTGTCGAGAGGGAAAAGATAACTTGTACAAAGAAAGTCTGTTTGGATGTCGAAACAAGGTGGAATTCCACATATCTAATGTTGGAAACTGCAGAGAAGTATGTTGATGCTTTCGAAAGACTTCAATCATTGGATTACAACTATAAAGAATATTTTCAAGCTGATTTTGATGATGAGGAGTCGAATACAAGAAAGCGAAAGAGAAAAAAAGAAAGAAATTTGGGACCTCCTACCAAGAGTGATTGGGCGAGAGCCAGAAATTTTATGAAGTACCTGAAGATTTTCTACGACGTGACTAATTTGATTTCTGGGAACAAATATGTAACTTCAAACTTGTTTTTCAAAGAACTCGTGGCAATGCGTGCATGCATTTCGAAAATGTGCTTGAGCTCGGATAAGGAAGAAAGGGAAATGGCCATCTCTATGAGAACAAAATATGACAAGTATTGGGATAATATTGATAAGATCAATTTGTTGTTGTATGTGGCTGTGGTGTTAGATCCCCGCAATAAAATGCGTTATCTTGATTTCTGTTTAGGGCAGACTTATGGGGCAGGTTCTCCGAAATCCAAGGAAGTAAGTGAAAGGGTTCGTTCAGTTTTGAATGAATTATTTGATCACTACAAAATGAAAGTCGACAAGGTGAATGGTAAAACATCTTCGTCTTTGGGTTGTGCTGTTTCTGAGGATAAAACTGGTGATATGAAAACTGATTTGGAATCAAGTTATTTGAAATTCCTGGAGGGTGAAGGAAATATCGAAAAGTCCGAGGTTGAAGTGTACTTGTCTGATGGAATGGAAAAGAGAGATGAAAAGTTCGATATTCTTAATTGGTGGAAAATGAATTCCGTAAAGTTCCCAATACTTTCTCAAATTGCTCGACATGTGTTAGCAATGCCAATATCCACTGTGGCATCGGAGTCGGCATTTAGCATCGGCGGTAGGGTTATTGATCCATTTAGGAGTTCTCTTAGTCCTCAGACGGCCGAATCTCTTATTTGTGCTCAAGATTGGATCCGATCTTCGCCGACTGACATTGAACTGTCCGATGCAAAACCAAAAAGCAAGGATATAGGAGATTTGCAAGAAAAATTGGAAAAACTTGAGATAGGTACAAGCTTATAATATATTTTTTTTCTATATTTTAATTTAATTACCTCAGATACTGTTATAGTGTTATGTTTAATTTCTAAAAGCTAACTTACTTTTTACTTGCGTAATTTTTAGATGCATTTTCAAGTGGATCGAAGTTCTTCACTATGCAAGATTCATGTCTTTAAAACGGTAATGTTGTTTATTTAAATATAATTTCTATGTTTTATACAATACAGACATTATAAATATATATATATATGTATTTTGCAGATTGGTATAAACAATCGGGAGATTTTTCAACTTTCATGGAGTCGTGGGGGAGTTGGTGTCTTGGTGATTATATCTTTTGTTTTTTGCAGTTTTTGTTAACTCTCCTAAACGATCTTAAGTAGTATTACAACTTTGGTCTTTGGATTTATGTTTTAAACTCATTTCTCAGTGTACTGAATCTTTTGGTGATTTGGTTACTTTCTGCCTGCGCGTTTTTTCTTTACTTTTTGGATGATGAAATGTTGTTTTTTTTTTTTTTTCCTTTCTGTTGTGATGTTGTGGTGCTGAACTTTTGATTGTTGTTTATTTTCTTAAATTTTTTTTAATGCTGTGATATGATTTTTTTGTGTATTTTTTGATTTTGTCCTGAATTTTGGGCTTTTTATTTTGACTCTTTTGGGCTTTGGTTGATTCAAAATGGGCTCAATTATTTTTAGCATATTTTGGGCTTGTTTAAATTTATTTTAGAGAGAAAAAAAAGGGCTGAAAACCGACCCGAAAACCGGAACCGTTAAGAAACCGAACCGAAAATTTAGGAACCGAAAAAAAAAACCGAAACCGAAAAAAAACCGAAAAACCGACTAGAACCGAACCGACATGAACCGACCGGTTTGGTTTTTGGTTCTTCGTGAACCGACCATTTCGGTTCCAGGTTCGGTTTGAGGCTAAAACCGACCCGATCCGAGCCGATCTCACCCCTAGTTCTTATCAGTTTAATATCTGATATGTGAGCCATCGGCTCACACGATATTAAATTCATTTTTTTAGGGGGAGGGCCCACTAAGGTAGCTTGCTGCTTGGGCTCTCATGCGTCGCCTTTGCGTTGCACTATTGCAAGGGCCAGGCGCACCCCACCAAATTTAGTCTAATGTTTTCTTGCAATTATTGTAATATAATGTTGTGGCCATTGAAACCGAACCCGAAAACCCGAAACTATAATATAATGTTGTGGGCATTGAAACCGAACTCGAAAACCCGAAACTTCACATAAAAAAGCATCTAGGGTTACAAAACATTAATCAAAATCAAGAATTATATGTGCACTAGAAAGTTCAAAGAATGGATTCACATAAAAAGTGGTGTGATAATAGCCAACAATAGAAGCTTCCACACTTGAGAGAGTTCCTTCAACATCCCACTTCCTTCATTACATATAAGCTTCTTGTCATGATATGTACATTGTGTTTGATTCCTATTCCAAAAACACAAAAGAAAATAATGTTAGATATAACCATAGATGAAATTTTGATCTTCTTCTAGAAGCAAAAATCGGACGTATCGGATTAGAATTTATATTTTTCTAAGATATTATTTTTTCAGAAGGACGTACTAATACAAATTCCGATCCAAAATACTTCGAAAAATTAGAAAGCGGATTCGCAAAATGTATATATTTACATACCTTGAGGAACAAAAAGTGACCATATAATCTGCGGCGGAGCAAGTGACAATACTAGTGGGATCATCATAAGCAAAGCTATAAGCTCTAGGGCAAGCTTCTTTAAAAATCCTCGAATAGTTCGTAGGCAAACACGTCACAGGAGTCGAAAACGCACCTCTACAACAATACTCATCGCTCTCGTAAACATCACAAGCACTCCGGCAAGCCACCACCCCATCGGTTGGCGACTTCAACGTCAGCTCCGCCGGGCAGTTGGGAAGAAGATCCCGTTCGCACCCGACGGAGCTACAGTTGCCCTTCCCGCCGATAGGTTCCACTACCACTGGCAGATTGAAACCGTCGACGAGGCTGACGTCATAGTAGTCGATTTCTCCTCCAAGAGAGAACTCGACTACTGTGGCGGGCGGAACCCCGGCTCCAGCGCACTGGAGGTGGGTCCCGCAGGCGCCTGTCTGGCACGAGCCGGTCCCATTTTTGTCGAAATCGCAGCCGGTACGGGCCCATATCCGGCCGTGCCAGTCTGGCGGGGGGGTGAAGACGGCGGATTGAGTTGGCCGGAGAGCGAAGCCGCCGCCGCTAAAGTTGTTTGGGGTTATTGCCGGCCATATGGTCTCGTTGCAGTAGTTAGTGATGGTGAATTTTGTGGAGTTGGATAGATTTATCCCTGTTGATTAATTAATCAAACAAAACTAGGATAAAAAAAATATATATATTTTCTTATAAGAAGAAAATGAAAATTTCACCTGATATTGCTATAAGAAGAAGCCATGCCAAGAACACAGTGACTGAAGTGAAGCCCATTTCTAAATTTTCAAGTGTGAAGATACATGTGTGTGTATAGTAATTTATGTGATTTGTTGTAAGAAGAATACGTGTAAAAGAGGGTGAATAATTTTAATTATTTATTTATTGTTCATAAAAAAGGCTTCCTTTCTTCTTCTTCAATAATCATGCGATTCCTTACCTCTTGAATTTTCCATCTCACAAGTGTCTTTGTTCGGCACATGCCTAATTCATCTTTTTCGGCGACGATATTTTTTTAATATTGTTATTTGCCGCCGTTCATCGTTTTTTAATTGCCGGTTAACTGCATTGGATTAGGTTAATTGATGTTGATATGCCAGTTATTTATCGGGGTCGTTTGTCAAAATTAGTTAATTAATGAAATCGGGATTAAATTAGGATTTGATGAAATTTTAGGGATTTATAAAAAGTTTTGAAGATAGTACATGGGTTTTATTGCAAATTTCTCAAAGAAAAATCCGAAATTCTATTTTAATTCAACCTTAGACCGTTACTTGTTGACGATCACACAGACGAGAGGAATTCAATGTGTTAAAATGTGGCAACATTAGAGTACAGTATTTTGTTGACGACGTTAAATGGGGACTAAAAGTGAAGAAGGTGCAAACATCCCAAAAACTGTAATTATCACTAAAAATTATCAATTAACATTTGACTAGAACACAAAATAAAAGAGATCTCAATTGTTTAGAGAAATTATCGAAAAATAGAAAATTGAAAAATAAAAAAAAAAAAATTGAAAGCTAAACTCATCTGTTAAAAAGAAAATTAAGAAGCTTTTTTATGATTGCTGTTATCTTGAACAGACAATCTCTTCTTGTTTGCATAATTCTTGAGATGAAAGTCAACGAACAGCGCCAAAAGGGAAGCGTTGAAGCCCGCATTGAAGCACCAGGCCCGAATCCCCTCGCAACCCGACCCGGTAAAATGGAGGCGGAGCATCCAACCCGAAACCGCGAAGCTGAACACGAACTGAAGGATCTGGAAATCCGTGACCAGCCTCTTCCACCGCGGCCGGATCCCGAGCGCGCACAGCAGGTAGTACGCGTACATCGCCACGTGCACCGTCGCGTTCGTCACAAGCGCCACCGGGAACAACGACTGCGGCGCCGCCAGCCACAGGTAGCACATCGCCACCACCACCGCGTGGTGGTACACGTGGAGGAACGTCAGCCGCCTCGCGCGGGACCCGCTCGCCAGGATCAGCAGCGTGTCGGCGAATTCCAGGATCTTCGAGAAGTAGAACACGTGTGCCCAGAAGAACGTCGGCCCCCGCGGCGGGGTTTGGCCGCCGCCGGGGAAGCAGATCGGCCAGGTGGGGTGGTGGGGAGGGGTTTGGTGGAGGGCGGAGAGCGTGCAGCCGACGGCCATGAGGAGGGAGAGGAGGCAGAGGATGAGGCTGTGGACGGCGGTGATGAGGCGGAGGGCGGCGGAGGGGAGGGTGGGGAGGAGGCCGCCGCCGGGGAAGTGGTGGAGAGAGAGAGTGAGGGTGAGGTAGGTGAGAACGGTGGCGGTGAGGAAGAGTAAGGAAGCGCCGGGGGTTTGGTTGGGCTTCCATTCGTATTGGCTGATTATTGGGTGGTCGACTAGCCAATAGTGGACGGTGGTGTAGAGAGTGTCCATCACGCGCCGCTGCCGAGAAGAGAATTCTGACAAAGCTATCTATCTATCAAATCTAAACAACAATCTGATTTACGTAGCTTTTTAAAATTTAAAATTTAAAATATGTGTTGGCTTTCTCTTGGCCAAGTATCACCCATTCCTCCTCCTTTTTTTCAAATTTTTTTTTTTTTAAATAATTTATTTATATATTCCATCTCTTATCTCCTAACTTGCTCAAAATTGAGCATAATATTTTATGGTAAATTACGGTCAAAACCCTTAGGTAAGGTCAAATTATAAAAATTATATCTTGTTTGAGTAATTACAATTACCTTTCAACTATGAATCTTCTTACACGGTTACTATTATGTTGTCAAATTTAGTGAAATCTTCTGTTTGTACTCATTTTACTACATTCGAGCTCCTTATTTTAAAACAAAATGATCGTAAAATGTCTCTTCTTTTGGCTCTTCTTTTGGCTTGTAAATATCAGATTATGGTGCATCAAAAACTGCATTTTTGAACAAAACAAGTACAAACTGGAGAATATTCCATGGAATTCGACACCACCAGAGTGAACATGGAAGAAAATTCATATTTGATGACTGGTTATAATTACCAAATATGAGGAAATTTTTCATAATTTACCCTAACATATTCTTATTCGAGTAACTTCCTAAACAGACAAAAAATTTCATTAGCTTTAACAAAATCTTTTGTAAATACTACAATGAAATCTTTTTTAAAATATTCTATCCAGTTCAAAAAAAGATTATGGAAAACTAATGAAGTTAATACATATCATTAACAGTGGAAATGAACACACAGTTCATCAACAAAACAAAGCTCACATTAAACTTTTTGAACAAATTAAAGTTCAATCTGCAGTCCACAAATTTATTGCACTAAAATCGTCATTAGATACCAAAATTAGGAGAAAAGAATCGGTAAAAATAGCGAACAAACCCTCGTAGAATATATCATTACAATCTTTGCACTGCTTGTCCAAACGCCGAACCAGAAAAACTCCATGTCGTGCATATACACACCGTAGCTTCCAGTGGGGGTGCATGCATATAATCCATCAAGGGTGTGTGGGGTCTACACTAAAGCTCTGCCAAAATTGAAAACATAAAATAAAAACACGAGCTTTAATTTCACTTAACTCGTCGCCACTTTTCTCCGAACAACTCTCTTTCTCCGAGCCTTTGGTGCAGGTGAACCACCATCTTCAGTGTTTGACGGGCCCTGTTTTATTCCAAGAAGCCCTAAACCTGAAACTATAGCGTTCTTTGATATGAACCACTTGGATGAAGATGATTGGTCGGCTCCTTCTGAAGGTCTATTGTAAGCCTTCTTCAATAGATCGTCCGCTTGAGCTAGTGGGTCCACCTCCACCCCTAGCCATGCCAATCTAGACGTTTCTCCTAGTTGAACATTCATCACCCTGCACCCATTAAAAAATAACATTTAAAATTCAAGAAAATTAAAAAAAAAATGATTTTTGTGTGACTTTTATAAGAATAACAATATGGGATGTGATAAATGTCGTTTCAGTTTTAATACTACCGTTTCAAATTATCTGAATTTGGCAAAACTCAAAACACGGAATTTGTAATTCTTTGAGTTAGTTTTCTAATTCATCTTAAATCACTAAGATTGGATGTCGGGTGAGAAATATATGCATGAATCAATGAACACTGCCCATAACTTTGATATTTTGAGTTATCTAAAATTCAAAATGTAAATCATGCATGCATAACTTTGCCACCCAACATCCAATCCAGCTGATTCAAGTTGGATTAGAAAGCTAACTCAAAGGACTACAACAGATTCCGTGATTTGAATTTCGCCAAAATTAGACTAGGAAAAGGTCAAAATCACATTCGAAGTTAAAACGGTATAAGTAAAATTGAAACAACATTTAACATTCCAGTAACAATAATCAAGAATTAGCCCACCTCAAAGCTGCGCTGAAGAACAGAGCTACTCCAATAACATCGAAGTAGCTGGTAACTCCTCTGTCGAAGCCACACAAAAGCTGATACCGCAAGTTTGCATAAAGACCAAGAAACGCTCCATAACCGAGTGCGTTTGTGCTCACTGATGGAATTGTCACTGATAACCTAAGCCGTTGCAAAATTTAATAAAAAAATTAAAATTAAGTGTAGATGTTTAAGATTAAATACAATTAAAATATTATACCTTCCGTCTTTTTTAGTGGCGGTTAGGTTCGATACAGCGCCCTGCACAGTTCCTGCAGTGAATCCCACCATACACAGCTCTGCTGCTTTGTAAAAGAATGACTGAAGTCTCTTTTGGAAGTCGAATTCTCTAAACGGATAGCTTTTTTCGAAGATATTGTTTGGGAGCTTCTGCAGTGTATTTTGCAAATCGAATTGGAAGGTGTTTCCGTACGAACGACATGGAGCGAGTGACCAAACGACCATAGCATTGCAAGCTGTCACGGTGAGTACATTGATGAGGGCAAGATCCCATTCTTGCTTTATCCTGCATCAGAATATTTCTGATGTTAATTCGAGAATAGAGGGCAAATAAGGAAAGATATAATGTTTCCTTCTTTATGAGAAGTCTAGGAACATACCTTTCTTTTCGATTCTTGATCTCCCACCAGACAGAGCAACCGATTGTAGTTGCCTGCTCGAAAAGCAGCTTGGACAAAAATGCTGGATCTGCAATCATCCTGTTGAGATGAATTTCGGATTAATATCTGGCAATTGTTTCAAAATGTAATATGTATACAGTAGTTATCACTGATTAATAAGTTTCCTTCTCAATGCAAATACATATACTAATATAGTACATATCCAAATACCATCATGAACATGGATATAATAAAAAAGGAAGCTTCAGCATGTAATATAATTAGTCATAATTTTATAACAAACTAATGCTCTCACGGATACTCATTCGTGTCCATTATTTATAATTAACTTCAATTGTAAAATAGGTATGTATAACTTTGTCGTACAATGAACTTACCCTGAACAGAGTAAAGCAGTCCAAAGTTGAGCATATTGAAAGCGCAATTACATTATTTGAACCGAGACAAGTGGTATTCAATGAGATTAGACCAATCACTATCGAGAGATGGGGATGAGACTAAGAAAGCCAAACGAAAATAAGCTCCAGATAGTTTCATTGGTTTTAATATGCAATTTATCATCTAGTAAGATCAACTGACATATGATATGATTACTATGTCTTCATCAAAGCTCTTTGCTAGATTAACATTCTCAATCCTTTTGTTTTCTTTCTTTCAGTTAAAAAATATTATATACGAACTAGATCAAGATAAACCACAACCCCATTTAAAAGGTGTGAACTGGGAGCCGAAGAAAAAGTTATGGGTTAAGTTTGATCTTATCAAGCCTGGTGATATATAAAGAAAAATTGACGGCATAGCTAAAATGAGTGTCTTTCTTAACATGTAACTCATTGAGCCAGCAAATTTTGGAGAACAGAAAACACTCGAACTTAACCCAACAAATCTTTTCCTCGTATAGCTGTCGTCAACTTTTAAGTCTTGTGTAGAAATTCCAAAAACATCATAAAAAGAATACCGGAGTAGTAGTTGATAATTTCCTTAATATTGGATGTTAAACCATAAGGGATCTAAGTAATATTTTTATTTTTAATGTTTGATGAGTTTAAACGAATTTAAACAACTTCTCCAACCATGCACAGTATTATCAGAGGCAGAGCCACTAGCTAATTTCACCAATATCGTGGTCAATCTAAGAACTGCGATTGAAACAAGAATCATTAAGTGCCTCTGGAAGAGACAACCTTACTTTCTCAGACTAATGCTTAAATTCTCTAGTATCTCTATCTCTGAACATTTATACCACTTGCCTTATTCAGATTAGTTTTCAACCACTTTCTAATCTCCACTTCTAGTGAAACAACACAAAAGGAAACATCTCAAGGAACCCGTTTAGGGATAATAAAGCTAATCTGTGAGCTGAGATTCACAGTGTCTGAGACAGACCGAGAACAGTTTCAACTCTACAGCTAAGGAATGTTTGAAATGATATGCTACCAAATATAAATACATGCTATAAAAGCCGAATTTAGATCCAACAACAGCAGAAATTGTGAATGCAATTTGGAAAAAACTGAACTCTCGTAGATTTTAGCAAGTGTTAGTAAAAATTGGAGCTTTAAAATTCACCTGCCAATAAACCCTCTCGACAGTCCTTGAGGAAGCGACCGAGAAATGAACCTGGCAGTTGTAGGTCTGGCATTCATTGCAAGAAACTTCACCATTTGAGCGGAGCTCACCAAACCCTATAGAGCCAATTTGACATCAGAGTCCACTTTCTAATATAACATACCATAATAAATAAATAAAGGGAAAAGAAAAGGCGTAACATTACCATTTCATAGGCTTGACGAAACCCAGCAGGCAAATCCATCATGGTCTTTTGCCACTCACTCAAAACAGCATCAACAAATTTTTTATCGAACAACTAGCAGAGGACAACGAGCCTCAGATTGTGAGTATATTATGAAAGAAAAATAATTGAACTGATTAAATAAAGATATAACTAAAAAAACATATTAGTTTGTTACCTCGGCAAGAACAATCCTTCTCCGAAACAGTCCACCTTCATCTCCATCATCACCCTCGTCAAAGTTGTCAAAGTAATCATCATCATCACCACCATCATCTCCTCCATCACCACCTCCATGACTAAGACCCTTCCCCATATTACCACCTCCTCCGCCCGTAGAAATCTGCCATATTCCGAAACAAAGAAGCAAATATTAGTAACTGACATGTACTAGGCAATGAAAAACTCTTAGGCTGCGTTTGGATTGAGGGATTTGAAATGACCCCACAATTGCTCAGAAAACAATTAAAATGGGAGCTGTGGATTTGAAATTCCTCGACAAATGACTCCATTCAAACAACATCAATGGACTTATTATTATGGATTTAAAATCCCTCCCTCAAACCTTCCATCCAAATGCACACTTAATTTATACTGCAGGCCTTTACAAGCAATCAATGATTGATACCATGCATTTCCGAGTACAGTTTCTATGCTAGTGTACGCGTTAAAAGTTCATTTAACTTGACAACTTAAAGGAAAAGGTCGAAGGTATGTAATTGTGCAGTGATGCTATCGATGTTCTATTCAATACCTCCATTATTGTTTCGTTCGGTAATCTTATACAGATGTAGGCATCTTAAAATATCATGATTGGTAGAAACAACGAAAAAACAAATTAATAATCAAGAAGCTCCTACGAAACATTACGAATCTAATTGACTCTATTCTTAACGGACAAGAGGGATCATAGATTTACTACAACTTCAGCTGGCAGTGATGAATAGGAAAAAAGAAAATCAGAATTAAGCTTCACCGCGAAACGCAAGAACTAGAAATCCCAAACTCAAAAGTATCAATCAAATATTTCATTCAGTCAAGTATTGCAATGTCAATTGAGTTTAATAATTAGTCAATTGGTGAAGGCAAATGAAACATTACAAGTAGTAATCACAATTAGTTACCCTAAACTAGTAAACAAAATCATTAAAAATCGCTAAGATTTTTCTTTTTCTCGATATGGATAATCTGGTGAAGAAATCGACAAAATTGATGTGTGAATACCTCAGGACTAGACTTGGTTATCTTCTGCGTCATATCAAGCTTCGATTTTTCCAAAGTAACCGCACCTAACGAGCCGAACTTCCCACCCTTCATAACCGGACCAAAATCTGCAGAGCTGGAAGAAGCCGACGACGGAGCATCCGCGGACGGCGGCGACGCCTGAAAGCACCTCTCCAAGGTGGCAATAGCGCTGTCGTCGGAAACAGCCGACGATGCTCTGATGCCGGGTAGACATCTCCGGGGTTGAAACCTCTTGATTGGGAGAAAGGGTTTGGATTTGGATGATAAAGTACTGTGGGTTTGTGCGAGCGGCATAATCGGCGCGGTTAAAACTGAATGAGACATTTTTTTGTTCACCTGTTCCCCCTTTCTATTGAGCTTCCGATTTCTGAAATTTCTCGAACAGGGTTTGTGAAATTGAAGAATTAGGGTTTATCTTCTCATGGAGAAATGGATATGGCTTCTATTTTTTTTATTCTTTTTTTCTTTTTTGGGGGTTTTTTCGTTGGTATTTTCTCCCTCAATTTGAGAGTGGAGAGAGGGGAAGAAGAGAGAGAAAGGAATTAGGGGTGAGGGTGGAGTTGAGGTTTTGATCGAACCGTGATTCACTATGAGACAAACTCAGTTACTGAGTCGACTCGGCCGTGTTTTGGAGTTTTGGTGCACCAAATAGTGAAATAATTCAGTTAGCTTCGGCAATATATATTTGTTTTTGCGATAAATTGTTTTTACAAATTGGACTTCATTAGCCATTGATTAAAAATAAAATAAAAAAATTATAAGATAACCATATTTTCGTTTAGTAATATTTATTTTAGAAATAATCCACTAACTATAGGAAGATGAATACTGAAAATTAATTTAGTAATGTTTGTTTGTATTATGATTTGAGAAAAAAAAATTTGTAGTGGTTAAATCATAAGGGGTTATGATGGATAACTAGCATGATGATATTAAAAAAAACCAATATTTTATATATTTTAGTTATTAATGTAAAATAAAATAAAATATATATTATTATTTTTTTTCAATAATTATGCCATACTAGTGACCTTTTTTTTCAAAAAAAAAAAAATTGGAGAATGAAAAACTTATAATTTTAGTATGGGAGACTGATAATATGCCAAAATATAAACAAAGACAGTATACCAACTATATTATAACCTATTGAACAAAGTTAGATGTATAAATACTATTAAATAAATAGTCTTATCATTGTGATGAGTTTTTGAGTATGGGTGGAAATTGGAACATCGTTTATGAATTCAGCCAATTTCAATTCAAAATAATTCAGTTTTGGAATAATATTTTTCATAACAATTGTTTTTAATCAAAATTGGAATAACGAAAATCCAAATAATAATTATGGTGTTGTCGCAAGATTTCGTAACAACAAGAGAATTTTGTAACAATTTTTTCCATTCCAATTTTTTTTTCTTCGAACGAAATTGGAACTATTATTTTTATTAAAAAATATGGAATTTCTTGAAAAATGTTAATTTGGAATTATTTTGTTTTATTTTATTTTTTTTATGTGGCTTTGTACCCAAATCATCCCTTTCTTTTAGTAGAGGAGAATGAAGTCATAAGGTTAAACAAAATGTGCAAACAATCCAATTTCACCATACATACAACTTCAAACATTAAAATAAAACAAACCCTCCAATGCAAGTCATTCATTTTCCCTCTCATATATATAAATAGTTTTAGTATTTTACCTATCTTCTTTCCTCTTCTAATCTCACCTCTAATACACTAATTAATATTAATCTCAATAAATTAACCATAATTATGCCTACGTTTCGTCACCCCGGTATCACCGTCAACGGGGTTCGAAGAACAAGAACGTACCATTACTATTGGTGTAGGCGATGCCAACGCTCCATTAGAACCACCACCACCAACCCTTCCGAAATACTATGCCCTGTTTGCTTCGGTCAAATCAACCACGAGCTCGACATTTCAAGGCCTAGGCCTCTCCTCGAACCGGGCTTCGAGTCGTCTTCTGGGGCCCGCTTGCTCGACTCGTTGGCCCGCATGCTGGACCCCCCAATTCCAAATGCGACCCACCGGGCCTCAGTTCTACTTCAGTTCATAGGGCCCGATGGGCGCACCGGGCCCGTTTCCCGGCCGTCTTCTGATCAAGGACTGGATGAGTTAATCCAAGAATTGACTCAGAACGACAGGCCGGGCCCACCAACGGCGTCCCCATCGGCTATCGAGGCACTGCCGGTGGTGGAGCTGAGGGGAGAATACTTGAAGAATAACGATACGTGTTGTCCGGTTTGTAAGGACGAGTTCGAGGTCGGGGTTTTAGTGAGGGAGCTTCCGTGCAAGCATTTCTATCACTCGGATTGCATCGTCCCTTGGCTACACATCAACAACACGTGTCCGGTTTGTCGGTACGAAATACGAGGATTAAACAACAACAACAACAACAACAACAACAACGACGCAAGTAACAATAACTTTTTCGGAGACGATTACAATTTCGAGGGTTTTATGTTCGGAGAAGGAGAAGAAGCGGGCGAGATGGAATATTCCGAAAACTGGAGGTGGGCCCATGATCTCTTGTCATTGAGGCCATTCAGTTTGGTTATGAATTGGGCACAACTCTGTCTTGATTTTCTTGATGATAGAATCAATGTTTCTCGTGGAGGTAATTAATCAGATTTTTTCTTACATATATATATTATTGTCTTATATATAAATTGGAACATAGTTTTTTTTTTTTTATACGTATGCATGCATGCATGATTGACACACACAGATTATATATCTTGACAGGTAGCTGGTGGAGATCTTG
Organism: Erythranthe guttata; assembly: GCF_000504015.1. The sequence continues at coordinate 752,560 of NW_012194309.1, read as the reverse complement.
GGGGGGCATTCCTTAATTAGCTCTCTCCTTTTTAAGGTAAAAAGAATATTCCAATTAGATACATATAACTTAAATTAGTTGATGAGACTAACATGAAAATATTGTGTTAAAAAAAATGAGACAAAATTCAGCATATCACAGGTTAGACAATATTTATTGCCTTTGCAATGTGGTCCTATAACTTTTAACAATTTAATTTTATATACTAGAATAAGGAAGTTACGAATTGTGACAATTGGAACTAAGGGCGAGGTCCACCCTTGAAAAATGATCGAGTACTCGAGCCTATTTTCAATTGGAAAAAAATTTCACTATATTACACCTATATATTTATTAAGTCCACTCAATTATTATTATTTAGTACACCAAAAATTCAAATTAATTCAAAAAAAAAATATCCTAAGTTTTTCTTTTTTCTATCTTCTGTTTTTGTCAAAAAAACCCTAAAAGAAATCAGAGGTTGCCCCCGAACGCCCAAAAATTTATGTCCACCGTGTAAAAATATCGTAGTCTCGCACTATTGAACAGTAATTGTTGTCATTAATTTTTTTACGTTATTTTTTAATGTATATTCGATCCTCCTAGTGATGAAATCTTGACTTCGTCAAAACATCGGGACATTAACTACTACTTCGAATTTATGCAATCATTACAAAGATTTTGTTAACAGCTTTGAACTTCAGGGTTAAGGTGAAATTTGACGAGTGAGGTTTTAATCTTGAACGTGCTTAATTAGTTACTAATTCAAGATCAACAAGATTAATGGAGCAAATTATGGCATACTAGAGGATTAGATATGAGATTAGATGGCTTGATTGTGTGCAAAATCTGGAAAACCATGTATGATTTATAAATAGGATTAGCTCCATATTATGTGTACATAGATAATTTCTAATTGTAATTATATACCTAATTTTTTTAATTTTCGTTTAGTTTGTTTGATGTTGTTCTATTTATTTTTTGACTGTCAATTGAGTCGGACCAAGAAAAAACTCGATGCCTCCGTCCTATTTGCATTTCAAAGAATTGCGACGAAGAGATGAGAAACTACAAGATTTAATTCATTAAAAGTTAATATGGAAAGACGAGCACAATTTTCACCCCGAAAATTAATACAAAAAAAAATGGAGAACCATTATCTTGAAGAAAAAGAAATATTTAATTTCAACATAATAAAGCATGTCCTTGTAAAAAATTATTTGAAAAATAAAGTAAAAATAAGGGCAAATGGCAAAAAGGCCCATCACATGGGACTTAAATGCATTTTAGTCCACAAAAAAAACAGTCTCTCAATTAAGCCCATCCCCATGTCTTTAGTCTAAAATACCCTCAATAATATAATTCTTAACAATTCCACCCATTATGCTCTAACTTCCTTAATATTACACATTGACCCCGGATTTAAACAAATATATCACATTAACCCCCAAAACTTTTTTTTTCAGAAAATAATTTTTTTTCTGAACTGTTTTTTTTTCCCGGGCCAGATTCCGGCGTTGACCGCCGGAGGCCCCCAGTTTCCGGGGGTGACCTTTTTTTTTTTTTTTTTTTTTTTTTGAAATTTTTTTTTCTTGCTTTTTTTTTCCGGCCGGTCCCGCCGGTTTCCGGGGTTGACTTTTTTTTTTTTTTTTTTTTTTGGAAATGTTTTTTCTTAGAAAAAAAAAAAATTTTAATTAATATTACTGTCTTGACTACTAAATTACTGTTTCAGACAGTAATATTACTGTTTGAGACAGTAATATTATGAATATTATTTTTCCGAACAGTAATATTATTAATATTATTATCTAAGACAGTTAAATTACTGTTGGAGACAGTAATTTAACATCCAAGACAGTAATATTAATTTAAATAAATTAAAAAAAAAAAAAAAAAAAAAGTCAATTAACAGTTAAGTTACTGTCTCCGACAGTTAAATAACTGCTGGAGACAGTAATTTAGCAACGAATACAGTAATATTAATTAAAAATATTTTTTTTAAGAATAAAAAAGTCAATTAACAGTTAAATTACTGTCTCCGACAGTTAAATAACTGCTGGAGACAGTAATTTAGCAACGAATATAGTAATATTAATTAAAAATATTTTTTTAAGAATAAAAAAGTCAATTAACAGTTAAATTACTGTCTCCGACAGTTAAATAACTGCTGGAGACAGTAATTTAGCAACGAATACAGTAATATTAATTAAAAATATTTTTTTAAGAATAAAAAAGTCAATTAACAGTTAAATTACTGTCAGCGACAGTTAAATAACTGCTGGAGACAGTAATTTAGCAACGAATACAGTAATATTAATTAAAATATTTTTGAAGAAAAAAAAAAAAAAAAAAAACAGTCGATTAACAGTTAAATTACTGTCTCCGATAGTTAAATAGCTGCCGGAGACAGTAATTTAACAGCCAAGACAGTAAAATTAATTAAAATATTTTTTTTAAGAAAAAAAAAAAAAAAAAAAAAACGTCAACGCCGGAAACCCGGCGGTCAACGGCCGTTGACCGACCGGAAAAAAATTTCAGGAAAACAAAAAAAAAAAAAAAAAAAAGTCAATGCCGGAGACCGGCGGTCTCCGGCGGTCAACGCCGGAATCTGGCCGGAAAAAAAATTATTTTCTGAAAAAAAAAAGTTTTGGGGGTTAATGTGATATATTTGTTAAAATCCGGGGTCAATGTGTAATATTAAAGAAGTTAGAGCATAATGGGTGGAATTGATACGAATTAGGGTTAAAATTGGGGTCAAAATTGAAATTTGGGTTAAAATTGGTTAATTGATGAAATTGGGCTAAATTGGGTTTCAAATGAATTGGGGGTAATTTTGGTATATATAAAGGGATTTTCCTTATTTGCAAATAAGTTTGAATGGGGTGGATTTATTTGAAAGACAAAAAAGTTGGATGTCCCTATTTTAATTAAGTGCCCTTGTCATGGGTCTATTTGCCATTACCCCTAAAAATAATTCACACGAGAGAATAGTTAGTTAGTAGAAGTTGACAAAAAAGAAATTTAAAATTGTTTAATAGCCGTGATCGTTTGTTTGTTGAAATGCAATGACCCAACTTCAAAATTATTAGCCAATAGTTAAAATTTTGATTGAATTGGTGGTACTAACGGGCCAAAATCAATGGGTAATTGTTGATTGAATCAACGCTCGTTGTAAAATTGCATTTTAGTCTCATAATCAAATATTTAACCTGAAGGGCTTGTTAATGCTCATGTATTTATGAATTGTGAACCGCCGTCCGATTACGTATGTGTGCGCGTGTGAAAAGAGAGGGCTCATAAATTTTTTGAGTTCTAAATCCGAAGAAAAAAAACTCTTGCAATGCGCGTGCGCCGGGAAGTGAGAAGATTCGCCGGAATATTCCCCTTATGTGATTATATGAGTAAAAAAAACTAGTTTTAACGGGTTCGTGCAATATTTTTTAGTTAAGGTGGCAAATCGCAAAAAGAGATAAAATACAGGTGGCAAAATACATTTAACTCGATTTTTTGAATAGTATTTAACTATTTATCTTTTAGAGCATTTCCAAGGTTTAGTTATAAAGTAAGCAGAAGTGAAAAATTGAAGAACATAGTCAAAATTGATCTCTGAATTTCAGTTTCTGCACTTGAATCAAAAATTGAGGAGAAGAAAGCAATGATGGGAGGATCACCAATTTCATCCAATCCCAAATACCCAATCCCCATTTTCGGAATTGGTCCCACACCAATCAACCGCCTCTTAACCACCACCTCCGCCGCCGCCGTTAGCGACGCCCTCCGCCGCCGCCTTCAACTCGACTTCCTCCTCCGCTCCTCCCTCGAGGTTCGAAAATAACAGACCTTATCAACCTAGGATAAGAAATTTTAGTTTCCATTGCTCAATTGCTCGCATACACGTGAATTAAAGCTTTGTATATTTGGGCATAATTTTGTGTTTAATTGCAAACTGTATCTGTGTACATGGATGAATTAGCCCTATCTACTTTGCAATAAGCGGAATAGATTTTTTTTCCACTGTTCCCGTCAAACAATTGCTGAGAAATTGATCTTTGCTTTTTTTTTTTTTAACATTGTTCGTTTTAATTACAACAAAAACTCATTTTAATTCGACAGACGCTGATAATTAGCTGTTTTGAAAGATGATGATTATGGAAGGAATATACCTTTTTTTTCTTTTTCTTGTGCAGCGTATTTCTCGTCTTGGTGATGTGCCTCGTTTGAAGGATATTATGTGTCGCGAAAGGGCCCTTCGGTTTACAGGTTTTAACTGCTTTCGATTGTCGTCCAATGCTTTGTCCGCTGCATTGATGAGCTTAAGTTTCTTCAATGGAAACGAAAGTCAAAATAGTTCACGAGATTTCGGGAAGCCACAGTCAAGATCTTCTAGAAGAAACTTATTCGACGGAAGGCAATGGACCAATGTACTTCTTGTTGCCAATGTCTTGTGAGTAAATGTGTGTGTATACACACACACACACACACACACACACACATATATATATATATATATATATATATATATATATATATATATAGTTGAGAGGCTAAAAAGTACTCCTCGGTTATCTGGTTTGATATTTCCAGTGGAAAACTGAAGATTTTTTTTGCGTTTGAAATTTGAATGCAGAGTCTATATAGCACAATCGGCCTCAGATGGCAAGCTTTTATTTTGGGGCGCCAAGGTTTGACTTTTGTTTTTTTCGTTTCTCATACAAGCATTGGATTATCACTTCCATTTTAAATTCCTTTTTTTTACTTGTTTGTTTCACTGTATTTGCAGATTAATAGTCTAATTAGTAAAGGGCAGTTGTGGAGGCTAGCTACATCTTCGTTTCTGCATGCGAATATTGGACATCTGCTGGTTCGATTTGAATATTACCAGTAATAAAAAGGTGTAGTTTTCTCTTTGGTCAAAATTTGTCATATTTGTTGAGAATAATTATGTTTTTTGCAGGTGAATTGCTATTCATTGAACTCAATCGGTCCTGCTGTCGAGAATGTATGTGGTCCTAAAAGATATCTTGCAATATACATGACCTCTGCAATTGCAAGTAAGGATCGGATCGGACTAGCAAATTGCAATTCCACTCTGCAGTATATATAATTCCCAATTCATCTGAAACAAATCATTTTTTAATCAAATTATTTGTTGTAAATCAGGTGCGGCGATGAGTTATCGGTTTTGCCAAGCACCAGCAGTTGGCGCATCGGGAGCTATTTTTGGATTGGTAATCTCTTGACCATTAAAAACACAGCATTTTCTTGATGCTCAAGCGTAAATACGTAATTCAAATTTATTTTGCTTCAAATGCCAGTTTCCTTGTTGAATAAAACAAATTAGTTTGGTAAAAAAAGTTGGCATTATGTTTAATTGATTTAACGGTAGCGTGCGATCAGGTTGGATCGTTTGCTATTTTTGCGCTGAGGCACAGGGGAATGGTCAAAGGCACTGAGAGCGGTTTGAAACATATTGCTCAAGTGATTGTTCTGAACATGGTAAATTTTCTTCACAACTTTTTCCCGGGTCAAAATTGAATTATTGGATTTCGGTTGTAAAATGTTAGTCAACCGTACAGAGTTTGACTTCTCTGCTGAAATCTTTGGTACTCGTGTTTACCTTCAGGCTTCATCAGTACAATCAGTTCATTTATATTTGTTTTCCAATTCGCTGTTACTTAGTTAACAGATTGTACTAAGATGTAAATAGGCACGATCGTTGGTAATTGCACAAACGCAAATGTACGAATCATTTTCGCTTATGCATTTATAGAATTCATCGACTCAATAACTTGCGCAAAACTTTTATGGTTAGCTGAAAATAAGCCTTTCTCGTGCAGGCTATTGGGCTGCTATCTCAAGGCATCGATAATTGGGGACATGTAAGTTTATTGCCAACTCTTTTGGACATATCTCCGTTCGTGTCACAAAACACTAAAGATAATTACGAAATTGATTTATAAGATGCTGTTTTTTTTTCAAGTGTTTTTTATTCCAGAAATTTCATAATCACATTTTAGAAACTATTATTGGAGGATCACGTTTTCATAGTACAAGTTGTTATCTCTAAAAACCGAGTTATTTTACTCTCTTTTTTGTGTGCACACGTTACCTCACATTCAAAAAACGTTAGCTCTAATACAGTATATGAGTTCATACGACACACACATAATGGCTACTGAATCGTTTATGATGGTTTTTTCGTAAATAAAAAATTTCAGGTCGGAGGATTGATAGGCGGAGCTGCAGTGTCGTGGCTTCTTGGTCCTGCATGGGAAGTAGGGCCCATTTCCCTTAGCGGGAGAAGAACATTAACCGATAAGGCGCCAATTTTTTCTCTCATCAAAAGACATGATCCCAAGTAAATATAGCAGATGATGCATCTCTTCAGATTCACTTGTGCATAGATTGATGTCTACACTAATACCCCCACTCGTTTAGCAATACAATCGATGTATTCTGGCTACGTATTTCATTTGTAAGCCGTTTTAATGATAAACGGCGTTAACAAAATTTCTGATCAAAGCTGATGAATAAAATAAACTATAATCAAGTAATTAAGTAAATGAACTTGTATATTGATTTGTTGAGAAATTGTGTTGAGCCTTCAATTTTATCTTAGTCAATCGAATTTTGAGTTAATTTCTGGTTTCCAATAACCTATGCTGCATCAAAAGCGTAAAACTAATTAAAAGCCGAAACCGGAGACCATCGTCGGCAAGTTGAGGACAAGTTATATGCAGGCACATAAGCAGGTAATTGATTTATTTACTGACTATATATTTATATATATAAAGTTAATTGATACTCTGTTTTTGTTAACATTATAATCAGCGGCCCTTGCAGAAGTTCAGAAAGAACCCGTACATTTTACAGTTTGTTCTTTCGGAAAACCTGCAAACGAAAAGCAAACCATTTTTCACTCTTTTTTTTTTATGTCGAGAGCCACACACAGACCCGATAACAGTGAAGGGTGAAGGTTTGTGTGCCATCTTTTGGCATTCCCCTCCAACTCTCTTAAGCTCCTCTGTCGACTTCTTTTTATCACCGCAATTTCACTCTCCACCACCAAAACTGTAATAAGTTATATATATATATATATATATGTGTATATATATCAATTTAGGAAGATGTCGAAATCCAAGATAGGACAACAAGTGCCACAAGTCCGTTTAAGTAGAAGCGTTGAATCCTCCAAGTGCCCACGACAAAAGCTGCAATTTTGCGAACATTTTTAGTCAGTAAAATCATAGACATAGTGCAATAATTGGATAGCCTAACATATTCTCTACTACTATTTTTCTTCTCTCTTTCTAGAAAGCAACACGATATGCTAAATAATCTTTCATCAAGTGAAAGCTTTCTTCGAAGAAAATACATGAGAATAGCAAAGGCACCTAACTTAGCAAGAAAAAAGTTAGTTAATTATTTATTTTTTTCCAACGAGACAATATTCTCGAACATCGTTCATCAAGCAAAGATTTGCTAGTAATACTTCCAATCCAGCTTATCGAAATGGACTTTCATAAATGTAGAGCACAACAAAAACAAGTGCTTACGAAAATGCCATTAACCAATCAATCCCTACTTGTTTTCACATACAAAAAGGAAAAAAGAATTTAACTGGGAGTACTTACATGAATGGTCGTATGCAGAGGAAGCACTCAGCGGAGACACCAAGCCTTTCCCACTCCTTTCGCCCGAACCATATCCAGCACTAGGCGATGGAGAAGGACCCGGTGATATTCGAGGTGATAAATTAGGAGATATTTGGTCACTGTGAGAAGTTGGAGGCGGACTTGGTGGCTTAGTAGACCAACAATCCGAGGGTGCAGGAGAATCAGAAATCGGAGATAAAGAATTGGAAGGGGCATTATTTGGACTGGGTGCAGATGAATAACAGTTTGTACAAGGTGGTAGTGCAAAACCAGGAGAATTAGATGGTGCCATATCTGGAGAAGGCGATGGGGTTGGTGTCGGCGTTGGTGTATGAAGTGAGTGATTTAGAAATGATGACAAGCTAATTTCTTTGACTTTCCCAAAAACGGAATGATCTAGGCCAAGATTATCCGTGGGGGGTGATCCGGTAATTATTTGAGCCAGCTGATTCAATCTGTCTGGAAGTATTGTCCCACTATCAGATGCAACCAAAGCTTCAACTGTAACTGGTGGGTCTTTCGTCGAGCCGTGTTTGTTTGTTACCTTTACGTACACCACCTGTATCAAGAAAAGTCGAAACAAAATCAAAAGGGCTTAATTTTTTTTGCGACGTGAATGATGAACAAACGGTGGATATTAATTTACCTCATTGGACATCAAACGCAGTCCAGATTTCAGTTGTTCCTTCAATTCCGGAAGATTTTCCTTTATGTCGTATATTGAGCTGTTGAGAGTGAAATTCACAAGGGCTTGAGATATCAAAGCAGCTCCCTCAGGTATTATGGTAATCCCACCGGGAAATTTTAGAATCTCGAATGAAGAAGGCTCTCCAAAGATAGGGGAAGTTAATGTCAAATTATATTGTTGAAGAAACAGATCTATTAAGGATGATTTCAACAAACTCAAAGCCACTGAATTCATTGTACTATTGATTGGATCGGGAAGGAAGCCAAACACCACATCAGTGCAGTTAGAAGTGTTTGCCTTGTGCATGGACAAAACAGCAACCTGTGAAAAAAAAATTGAAGTGATTGTCAAATTGTCCTTCTGTTTGAGTTAACAATATTTACAGTATATAAACTTGAAGCCAACCTTTAAAGAAGGGACACCTATCTCCTCATTGACGTCGTATTCTAATCTTGCAATATACGGTACGAGCTCGTGAACTGGTTTCTGAAGCTTGAAATATGATTGAACTGTGGCTGGAATAAGAAAGAACAAGAATCGAGACTTCAACAAAGAGATGAAGGAAAACAACTGTGAAGGTACGTATTAGTAATATTACTCTTTTCTTGTGTTGTACGCATTTCAGATGCATAGATTTTGTTGGAGATTCAAGAAACACCAAACACAAATGATGCGGACATTCTAACATGAGAGCTTACATAGTACATAAGTATTATAGGAGGTCCGGACAAATAATTAATAAGTACTACAGGAGGGTCGAGCTTACATTAGAAGCTGTTCCAAATTATACTAATTGACGAAATATCAAAAGGGATAGTTAAATTTGCAATAAAATTGCATCATCTACATTTAGCTAAGCCATTAGTGTAATTTAAAACTAGTTTCATAAGACGGGAACAAATTTGAAACCAATGCCCATTACGACAAAATGGGACTGCAAATGAACAAAAGATAGGAGAATTTCAAGAAATGTGAATCTAATCTCAGATGTACATTAATCATGGATGCATCATCCACCACTGATTCCTCAGTTTTGTTGAATAATTGCTAGGATGAACAACTAGTTGTTTAAATAAGATTGCTCCGAGTACTACTAATAAAGAAGATGGTTTCGATGAAGTGTCACTCATGCAGAAAAATACATCCATACGCAACCCCATAAAATGAAAAAGCTATTACTTATATCTTTATTAACTGGTAATTACAATTGCACAACCAATCCAAGAAACGCATGTCCCATCTCAGAAAATAAGTTACACTATAGACACAATTATGAAAGAATAATCTCATAACAAGCTATCACCATCTAGCAACAACGATGCCATAGAAGATAAGTCATGGGTTTGCTCAACCATATATTACCTACCAAATCACATTTTCGTTATCTTGAACTTTGACAAGCAATCTTGACAGTGTTAACTGTTTCAGTTCAAAAACTGTTTCAGTTCAAAAACCAGCATTTTTTCTATTGGAATAATTAATTCGGGTATATTATTCAATATTTCCAAACAACTGAGAGGGAAAATCGAATAAACTAAGGGAAAATCGGAGAAATTACGAAACCTCCATGGAGACCCAAATGTTACAACAAGAATGATAGAATACAAAATAAATATTAAATGTTGAACAAATATTGGTCTTCTGTAAGATCGCAAAATTACCAGGAACGCCAATTGTGGCACAAAAAGGAAAAAAAAAATTAAAAAAAAAAACCAAATCACAGAAACCCTAATTCCCAAAGCAAGCCAAATCACAACTGAAAACTGGAGAATTAGAATAAAAAAAACAAAAACAAAAAACGAAATTGAAATAGCAATTTACCACTGAGTTTGATGGATTCTCGAGCATCGAAGCCAACTTCCCTGTACCGAATAGGAAGAAGCCAGAAAACGGCGGAGAAGAAAGCGGCGACACTGAGCATCAAAACGACGGCGCATTTGAGGGTGCAGAGTCCGCGAAGGCCCACCGCACATCTCCGGCAGAGGAAGGTTCTAGAAGCAGTGCCGCCGCCGCCACTAGGCTGCTGCACAATCGGCAGTCGCTGATTATCGGCCTTCCCCATTTCCACCACAGCATCGGTTCCGAAATACTCTCTCTCTCTCGAGTTTCTCTCACTAGAAATTGTATGTACACGCAACTGGGGAGAGAGATGGGTTTGTCTCGGTCCAGTCTCTCTCTCTCTAATCTCTCTCTCTCTCTTCTCTCTCTCTCAAGGGTATGGGGACAACTGGGGGTGGCTGTGGACAAGTGTGCTCGGTGAACAAATGCTCTCCGTACGCGCACAAACACGCACTCACTACAAACAATGAAATATGCTTTTGGACTTTTCTTTCTTTCTTCCTTATTTTTAGGGGTCGGTTCCATATATTTGGATTTTCATGGGGGGGAAAAGTTCATACATTAATTAACTATTTTGTATTTACTTGTTTTTTTTTTATTAAAAAAAACCCGTACACGCATTTAAACTTTGCATTCGTGCAATAACTTGCAAATTGTGTCAGACATGTAAGTGTTAACACATTATGTGATGAGTTCGACTTACAAAGTGAATTAATTTAGTACCGTTTTATAGAGCGCGGTGATTATTTTTATAATATCACAGTTGTTATTTTACTTCATTTGTGATCAAATTAAATTAATAAATGAATTACAGTTTTCTCGAAGAGTTTCCCGTGGCATACGAGAAGAAAAGTGACCCGTAGGTCTATGAAATGTTACGGCTGGTGAAAATCGTGACCCCTATAACTTGCATAGAAAAACTTTGTAAATATTAAAATAAGCGAGGGACATGATTCAAAATTAAACTTCAACCCTGGTAGTCAAGAAGGCTAATTACAACTCTCCTAATGATGATTGGTTATAATTTATTGTAGTATATATCTATAGATATTCAAGTTTGAACAAATTGATAGATTTTGTCAACAACTCTCTCTACGAAGCCCGAGTTGGAATAATATTTAAACTGGTCGAATTAATTTAAATTTATACCTTAAATATTAACAATAGTTTCTCATAAGTAAAAACTTTGCCCTACTTTATAAACAACTAGTAACCACACAAAACCAACACAAATTTGGGTGTTAGGAGAATCTGAACTAGTGGCATGCTATAAAAGTCACAAAATGTATGGGGATGCATAAGAAATTTACATAAAATATAAGGGTGTCAATGTAAAGATAAAACAACTTCATAAGGTCCTAGGTAACAATTAATAAAATGTTTTGGGTACCCAACGTTGAGGAGAAGCAAAGGTGAAAGATAAAGTTTATTAAAATAAAGTATCCATAGAAGAGAATAAATATTTACCACCACTCAAATTTTCCAAAAATATAAAATAAAAAAACAAATTTTGAAATCATTTAACAATTTCATAATGAATTTATTGTCATAATTGGATAATTCATGTTTATAGTTATTGCCTTATTTGGGGGTTACTCAATGTTGCAACTATTGATTATTCATTTTGCTATATCACTAACAAGATGTTGGCCAATCACATGCATCCACGTTGACTTGTTTTTTTTATTTTTTTAATAGTGGATAAATCATAAAAGTTAATTTTATCTTGAAAAGTAATGAATTAGAGAAATATAGCACTATGGAATCCAATTTTAGTGCGAGAGCATAATTATGATGGATAACTAACTTCGGAGTTATCTTATGGCTTTTGAGATCCTACACCGGGTGAAATACACCGGGTAGATCTTTACCATTCATATACACACAAACACACACACACCCACATTGGTATGTGTAGATCAACGGTAAAAAATCACCCGGTGTAACCTTCACCGGGTGTAGGATAGATTAAACCGTTATCTTAGTTTATGGTGATAAGTTGATTTAGAAATCATTAACTAAAATGATAAATATATGATGACTTTTACTAACTGCAGGTTATTTTTTTTTTTAATTTTAATGTTTAAATCCTTCTACCTATTTATCACCTCTTTAACTTTTTGTTCTAAATAAATACTTTTCACTCTTATTTTAATGTTTTTTTTTGTGTATTTGTGAGGATTAAAAAACTCAAAAAAAAAAAAATTATGGAATTGATAAACTTCGTGTTTTGATAATTAATGATGCAATATTCAATAAATGTTTGAAAGAAAAAAGATTGGATTGATGTCAGATTTTAATTTATAAATAAAATGGTCTACGTTTACTAAAAGGTGTTCTGTATTTATCAAGTCCCGATCATTAATTATTAATCGAATTATTTATTGCCTTATTGGTAGTCAGTGTGAATCGTTTTTCTTTTTTCTCAAAATGCAAACAAACATTTTCGTATTAAACGAAACAACTAATCCTTCTGCAGAATAACAATATACATTCACGAGGCAAAAATAAACAAAATCTAAGGTTTCAAAAGCCGGTGTAGCAAAATACAAAATACATCAAACAAACCTAAAATTTCGTGTGTTTTTTTTTCGTCTAAATCAGCTTTTTCTTTTGGAAATATCGCTTCAAGTACCATATCTGTGAAGCCGAAACCACAATGCAGACTCCCAATGACATGATACTGAACCAAGCCACCCGACCATTCGTTTTTTCACTCACAATCCGCATCTCCGCTTCTCTGCAAGAACAACAATTTTGCAACGGTTTCGAAAAGTTAGAGCATTAAGAAGACGACTTCGGATCGTTAACTGATAAACATTATTTATAAAAATTAAAAAAAAAAAAAAAAAAAAAAAAAAAAACAATATACCTGCTTTTGAGATACAGAAGATTTTCATGGATGGCTTCCACTACTCCTTCGAGCTTTCTTAGCTCAAGCTCAACACCCTACTAGGGGGAAAAAGAAGTATGTAAATACATTCTACACCATGAGCAACAACTTTTTAAGCTTCGATTCTCATTCTGAGATCTTTATTTTTGCCGATAAAAACTGTCTATAAACTTTTGTCACCAGAATAAATGGTATAAACTTAGGCATCTTTTGAAAAATGTTGATGGGATTGATAAGTCAAGATTGGATTGGATAGGATTACTCATTACATTGTTTATGATAATGTAATATGTGATTTAGTGATTATTTGTTTGAGATTTGTGATTATACAAATTTGCTTCGGAATAAAGACCGTATTACACTAGTTACTAGCAATCTAGCATTATTTCTATGTATGGGAGCACACGTGGTAATTCTATTTAATATATCCAAAAGGCAAAATTAGGATCATGTAATCATAGGGGTTGAATTTTTGCTTGATTATAATCCGGGCCCATTTTATATGACGGACTTGAAATCTAAATCCCAAACATTTGACAAAGCTTGACTATATTGTCTATCAACCTAATCCCAACCTATCAATCAAAACGAACCTGCCTAACTCAAAATAGCAAACATATGGCTTTCCAAATTAAGGTAAATGTATAAAGTTGAAAGTGAAAATAGCATTCGTATTTAATCTTAAAGATCTCACCTCGATTTTCTCCTTTCTTGCAACCGAATCCCAATCCTTGGCTGCAATACCTGTCTTCCAGTCAATGTTGAGACTTACATCCCCACCTCCTTGATTATTGCCATCGATCCAAAAACAAGCTAGATAGTTTCCACTCTCGCTAGTTGTAAAAGCGAATTGACCATGTGTGACATTTTCCTGGTGATGGAGGTTATTCCCGTATGGTGAAGTGACCTTTCAGAAGAAACATACGGTCGAATTAGTTGAATCGGAACTGCAAGAATGATAACCGGGCCAAACTAATCATGTGCGACGACGCTAACATTGATGTTATTTGCCCTTTAAACCTCTGAATCGGAGGTAATCATCTAAATTACTAGAGCCTTCTGCACATAGGCAGGAAGTTATCTTTTATACGTCAGAATCTCGTCTCACTCAGGACATAGTATAATCAATAACACAAAGATGAGAAGGAAAATAAAAAAAGGAAACGCCAAAAATTGGGTGTAATCCAAAGTGAAGTAGTTTACTCTATCATTCTTAAGAAATCTATAATGTAATTGGACGATATAGCCAATAACTCTGGCCACGTAAGAATTAGCTAGCACGGTAGCACCAGATAAATATGAAAGGGGGACTATCGAATAACGAGAAAACAGTCCCAATGTGAAGCATCAGATTTCCAGTATTAAAAGTGCATGCTATGTAATCAACAAAATTAAGACTTCGATTTTTGTCAGTCTGATTAGGAGCTTGCCGATTTAATTTTGAAAACATGAAACTTGACTCTTTAGTCGTTAGTCAATCAAAAAATCGAGATGGTTATACAACATTAAAACCCTACTTGCCACTTACAAAACTAAAATTGCTTTTGCAAAACAATTTATTTCCCTCTTAACGGGTTCAGAAGGAATAAATTCGTGATGTATGAAACGGACGCAATAGTGAGTTTCGTAAATAAATATAGCTAGTGGTTTCTTCTACATCAACATAAAACCATCAAACTAAGTGATGCCTGGTTTAGTTTTAGATTATGTAAATCAAAGTAAAACATATAAAAGCTGAACCCAAAAATAGAAAGTTCTTCAAGTATTCTCGCAATAAATCGAGCTCGACGCTAATATAGTTAACTTAATTACTTATTTTCCATTTAATCCAGCTCAAAACCATCTTCAATATTTCCATCGCCAACAACACAATCTTTCCGCAGATAGAAACAAAATAATTATAAACTAATTGAACACACGCAGATTAATTTGGGGGGAAGAACCCTAACCTTGGCGGAAATGGTGGGGGTGGAGTGGGTGTGGTCATCGGAAATGACGACGTAATCGGACAAAACGACGACGTTGCTCTGGATTTCTTCCGAGACGCACTTGGTCCCAGTCGCCGGCAAACTCAACCATATGGCCGCGCTCCTCTGCACGACGCAGAGCAAAAACAACAGGAGCACCACGCGCACGTTAGCACCTACCCCCATCGTTTTATTTCTCCCAAAATCCGATTGCTTCTGTCCTGTGTGTATATGCACCTGTGAGTCGATCTCGAAGAATGGAATCTCGGATCGGAAAATCCAAAGCTTGATTGTGCTCAGATTGGGGTTAACGATTTGAATATTCGTCTTTTGAATGACGAATGTCTGTGTAGGGTATCACGGGTTGTATTCGGATCGGGTAACCCGCTTTCTCTGCAAATAAGACATTTTTATTTCGCGGGCTGAACACGGATTCGTACAAGGAGGCCCGTCTAAATATCGGCCCGGCCCAATTTTTGTAACTTATAATTGTCCAAATGTTATATGGCTCTAAATAGCACTTAACCCCCTTGTGCTTTGGATATTTTGCACATGACCCCTTATGGTATGAAATTAGGCACTTAATTTTCTTGTGGTTTTGACATTTTCCACATGACCCATTTACGGTATGAAATTAGGCGGATAACCACATTGAATAGAAAACTAGAAAAGACTAAATTACCTCTAAAATTTAGCCAAATTGCAACCATACCAATTGTTTGTTCGTTGGTTACTCTATCAAATTTCTTTGTTCAATTATAATTCGGTAAAATAATTATACATACTAGCATTTTTCCCCGTCAGATGCACGGATATTATTTCAAAAGTGAAAAAAAGAATAATCAATTTAATATATAATGAGAAAATATAGTACACTAACATAAAAAAATATATAATAATGTAGTATTATAAATGTTACATATTAAGATTTAACAAATCGAATTTCTATCTTTATCTCTTAAGATTTGAGATATATCGATGAAAAATAGGTGAAGGATTCTTCACGGTTTAGTTTAATTTTGATAATTGTTGAAAATTATAGTTAGAAATTAGTAGAAAAAAAATATTAAAAATAAATAATTACAAAAATGCTATTAAGGTTTTTAGGGTTGTCCAGCGTTTCTTTCTTCTGAAATGCTAAATCCCACACGAATTTTACCAAATCCTGCACACAATTGAAACTATTTCTCCTTCTCTACCTTTCTTCTTTTTCTCTAACTTTTTTTTCACAAAATCATACACTAAAAACGTCCCTAGCATTCCAAATTCGAATTTGAGCAAAATCTTCACGTGTCCAGGCTAAAATAAAGTTGGAATTTGAGAAAAAAAAATCGAATTTATATGAATTTGAATAATTAAAAAGGCTTAATGAAATTGAATAAATAATAATAAAATTGAACTCATTTTTTTATGATTATTCACGTAAAAAATTAATGAATTTTGGGTGAATTTGATAAAATTATCTTACAGAGAAGTTAAAAAAAATATGAGTATAGAGAGAATTTTTTTTAATTTATGTGTGGGATTTAATAAATTTTAGTGTGGGATTTAGCACGCCCCTTCTTTCTTTTATATATAAGATTTCAAAGCTTTAATATTATTATTATTTACTATTTTCTTTATAATATATTATATTATAGATGTTATCAAATTTTATTTTTTTAACAAACAAAGTCTTTATTTTTAGGGGTAATTTAGTCTCTTCCAGTTTTCTATTCAAGGGGTTATGTACCTAATTTTATACCATAAGGGGGTCATGTGTAAATTGTCAAAACCACAAGAGGGTTATGTGACTAATTTCATACCATAAGGGGGTCATGTACAAATTGTCAAAAGGGGTTATGTGCCTAATTTCATACCATAAGAGGGTCATGTACAAATTACAAAACCACAGGGGGTTATGTGCCTAATTTCATACCATAAGGGGGTCATGTGCAAACTGTCAAAGCCACAAGGGGATTATGTCCCTAAATTCATACCATAAATGGGTCATGTGCAAAATATCAAACTACAAGGGGATTACATGTAATTTACCCAATTTAATATATGGTTGTTTTAGTTTTGAACTTTAATAAACGTTTTAGTTATTATTTAATTTCTTAAATTTTATGAATTTAGAATAAACCAATTAATGTATATTTATAAATAGATCTATATACACAATCAATTAGACAATTGAATCACTAATCCATTTATCTTAGTCTAGTACCATCAATTAATATTTGGCATGTATAAATAATAGAGCAAATTACGGCCGACCCCTAAAGTATGGTCAAATTATGAAAAAATCTCTCATATTTGGATAATTACAACCACCTCCTTAACTATATGAATCTTCTTGCATATATATCATTACGGTGTCAAATTCAACATAATTTTCAATATACCGTGGCATGTTCTCTAGTTTGTACTCGTTTGTGCAAAAATGCAGTTTCCGATGGACCACAATCTAATATTTGCAAGCCAAGAGATACATCTTCTGATTATCTTGTTTTAAAATATGGAGCTCGAATGAGATAAAATAGATACAAACTGGTGAATATACAACATCGTCTAGAAAATTCTTAGAAACTTAACACTACATAGATAGACGTGTAAAAAAGTTCATAACTGAGGGCATCCGTAATTATACAAACATAAATGAGGTTTTTGTAATTTAATTTTATTTCAAAGGCCGCCGTAATCTACACTTAATAATATTGAGATGAAAAAGGAAAAAAAATATATATATATATAAAGTAGTTCATCACTCATTTTCAACGGTCATAAACACACACCAAATTTTAGTGTATATAATTGAATTAAGACAGCAACATGGGGTTTGACAAATGTCATACCATTGGTCCACTTAGCCACACACTACCCAGATTCCCAAAACTATGATACAGATAAGACTCCATTTTCCATATCTCCATGTTTCTTTTTTGTCTATTTAATGGTATCAAAAACCATAACCGAATAATGCTTTAGGTAAGTTATTTCATTAGGGTTGTAACGAACTATTAGTTTCGGACAGTGGTTGACATGGTTCTCTCGATATTTCTTGAATCCTTATTATTTTATATAAGATTTTTAAATTTTTGTCTACAGTAGCATTAACAGTCCCGCGAAAAAACAAATATAGTGCGTATCGGTCCCCAAGACATGAAATTTTGGCCTCTGATAATTGTTTTCATGTGTGTGGCTATAGTTACCAATACTACAAGGACCTTAAAATTATTTTAGCATAGCTAAATGGTGTATGTGTAATTTACCATATATATTTAGGCTCAATACCGTTGCATATAATTCAGCTTTTAGGCCCACTAAAATAAAATAAAGTAAAAAAAAAAAATTAAAAATAAAATAAAATAACGTCTCTCTTATTTTTCTATATGAATGATTCTCCAATCACTACCCACTGAAAGATCCAAAGAAGAAGAGGAGCAAAAAATGGAAGCCCTATTTACCGAATTCTCATTCCTCTCAGACGAAGCGCTAAACGACAAGAGATTCGATCCGTCCACCATTGAAGACCTGATGAAGCTCTTCGAGGTCGAATCGTACAAGGCGTGGGCCAATCTGGAGCTCGAGAACGACGACGAGGTCGATAAATCGCAGAACTACATGGACGCGGCCGAGGATTACCTCGATTCGGTTATGGACAGCGCCATGGCGGAATTCCACCAGTTCGAGGAGGAGATGAACAGAGTCTGCGAGGAGGAGTACGGCAGCTTGGTCGGCGCCGCCGAGAACGCTCGGAAATTGGGGAATAATTTGGAGAAGGCGGCGACTTTTGCCTCCAGAAAGTACGTCGAGGCTGCCGTCAATTCCGCCGCCGCTTCGATGAGATCTGCCGTCAAGGCCATCTCTTCCCACTCCAAAAAGGTTCACCCTTCCTAGATTTATTTAGATTCGGATTTTTAGATTCCGTCCAACCAACCCCTGTATTTTGATTTTAGTGTTACTCTCTCTCTCTCTCTCTCTCTCTCTCTCTCTCTCTCTCTCTCTCTCTAAATGTTATATATATATGATACTATGTTTAGACATGTTTCAGATTTTAATAAATGAATACAATTTCGAAGATTGAGTAAAGTTTCGGAATCAGTCTTGCTATTTCAGTTGCTGTTGATCTTTGCTTAATTTGTGACTTACCTGGCTTGTGAAATTGAGATCCCTTCGGAAGTTAGCCGTAAGTGGAATTTGTTGATCTGACGAAGACGAATATAATCGAATCGATTCAAGAAACGGACGAATATAATCAATTCAAGAATTGTATAGTGAATTAACATCTTGACTGTTGATTTATATTTCATTTTGTTCATTTGCATGATGAAATTGAGATCGAGTTCGGCATTTGTGGAAGATGTTGATCGAACGACAACACATATAATCGAATCGATCCAAGAATTGTATAGTAAATTGAGAGTTATTCGAGATCTGTTGATATCACAAAAAATGAATATAATCGAATCGATTCAAGAATTGTATAGTGAATTGACATCTTGATCACTGATTTACATTTCATTTTTGTTCGTTTGGGTGATGAAAATTGAGATCGTTAGAGATCGAGTTCGGCATTTGTGGATGATGTTGATCGAACGACGACAAATACTGATCGAATCGAACCTTCTGAAACTTGAATTAGACAATTGTCAGGAAATGGCCTGAACCATTAATCAATCAGATTTATTCCTTCTTTTATTGTCTAGGAAACTCCTATGTATGTAGTAATTGGATTCCTACAATTGTATATATATAAATTTTGAAAAATTAATGGATGCAACCAGATGGAACTGAATTATTATGTATTAAATTAAAGATGGGCTAGACCAAGGGCAAAACTTTCACTTTTAAGTTTTTTATGAGCTCACGAGTCGGATCGATAATTTTTTTAATAATAATAATAATAATAATAATAATAATAATAATAATAATAATAATAATAATAATAATTATTATTATTATTATTATTATTATTGATGCTGCTCAAATGCTAATTGGGCAACCCAAGAGTCCTTGAGCCCACAAAGATAGAGAATGCCGTGAGTCCTTGCGAGGTAGTCGAAGGGTCTGCTCCGTTCGTTAACCTACAAAACAATTGAAACACTAGATGACACGCCGGGTTTGGCCCGGCGATTATCCTCCGACGCTCAAGTCAGAAGATGTATTAATATAAGCAAATAATAGTAATTAATTGCCGAATTAGAGTGTACATTCCTATGTGAAATGACACATACATTTATAAGTTGGTGAATAGGTAGGACTTTTGTAAAAATCCGATGTGGGACAATGTGTTGTCATTTTTAAAGGTAAAAAGTAATCTAATTGAGTTTTGACACACAATTAGATTAATTGGGCCTAATCTTAATTAGGTTAATGGGCCTATTTATGATTAGACACATCATTAAGCCCCCACTTCCAAGTTGGGTCATGGGTTTGTGAGCCTAGTTGGAAGTAATATATAAGGCCTCCCACGCACTTGTAGGGTTTTTTGTTTTTTTTTTTGTATTCTTGAGGTTTCTTCTTTCTGAATTGTGCTAGCGAGATCTAAGAATAATTGGCGAACTTCCAAAGGTATAAATATTTTTTACAAATCCTCACTTTTTTATTCGAGGCCTTGTGTCGTTGGTTATATCCGTATTTTGTTGTTTGGAGCCTCGAAATTGCGTTTGATAAAGGCGTAGGAATTTAATGTCGGGTCTAAGGTTGTTGGACGAGTCTAGCGACGAACTATGTGGAGTTAATTCGGAATCCGATAATTTTGAAGTTGAGAATTCGAAAAATCCTGATAGCCGGGTTGAAAGAGGTCGAAATTTGGAGTCCGGGAGTACCAATTTTGTGAAATTCGGAGTTGTGAGCGAGAAGTTATGTGCGAAACAGTGTAATGGTTCGTTGTTCGAGGAAAATTCCAGTACTGGCGGCTATGGCATCAAATTTCGTGCCAGAAAGGAGGAGGTGACGTCAGCCCTGGGTGGCGTGACGTCACCGAGCGTGGAAATCCGTGCAGCTGGGCGGTCGGCCGGGTCAACTCGGGCGGACCGAGCGAGTCGGGTGGGTGAGCCGACTCGGGCAGGCGGGTCGGACCGGTCGGCCTTTGCAACTCGGTCGGGTGAGTCGACTCAAGGGAGTGAGTCAACTCGGTCAGGGGAATCGGGCGAGTCTACTCGGGCGACTGGGTTAACTCGGGTGGAAGTGGAGTGTGACGTCACACGGAGCGGGGCAAGGGTCTGCCGCGCGCGTGGCGCACGTGGGCGGTGACCGGCTGGAGCGCGTGGGGCGCGTGGGGCGCGTGGGAACAGCTGCTGGGAGCTGTTCCGCGCGTGGGGGCGCGTCCAGGGCGTTTCCGGCGCGTGCGGAGCGCGTGCAGGGCCGTTCGGAGCCCATTTTTTCCGCCGAACACCGTGTTTCAGCTCCCAACTCTGATGTGGGCCCGGAGTTTCGTTCCGTGGAGTTAGAATGTAGCGATCCTGAGACTTGGGCGTGGTCTCGACGGATTAATGTTTTTGGGACGAACTTTTCTCTAAAAAATTTCGTGCTCCGTGGGTCGAAGAGAAGAAGTGAATTCGAGGTGGACGAGAGTGTGTTGACCGATGAGGAGGAAGAATTAACCGATTTTTCCGGCGGTAGTGTTTCTGAGGAATATTCAAGAATATGTTCCGAATTAAATTTCGACTCTTCCTTTAGAGTTGGTCAACTGCCCGAGATTCTGGACTATCTACGTGTCGAGCATGCTATTGAGATATTGGTTCCGTGTAAGGGGGAGAGATGTTATGCCCCTCCTGATGGCTACTTTACGGTATTCCTTGCATCATTTTCGGTTGGATTCACTTTGCCACCTGATCCGGTTCTTGTTCAAATTTGTCGAGATGTCAAGGTAAGCCTCAGTCAATTAACGCCGAACGCATTTCTTTACTTCAAAGGATTTTGTCATCGCGCTGAGTCTGAGGGTTTTCCAATATCGGCGAATTTATTTCACTCCATGTTTCTTGTGAAGCCGCTGAGAGATAAAGCTCCTAATTTTTATTTTCATCCTCGGTCGAAATGCAAGTTTTTGAAGAAAAATGATAGTAAGTGGGGGAGTTGGAAGGAATGGTTCCTATACGTGCGGAATGATTGGAAAGTTCCTTCTCTATGGGGTGAAGTGCGTCCCGTTGAGTGGAGTAATGAACACTTTAGACTCAAAATGGATTGTATCGGAATGGGTTTTTTTGATTATTTCTTCGACCCTTTGACTTTATTTCTAAGGGTAGAGGAGTTGTGCTGCATTGATTGCTCCGTTATTTTTCTTTATAGTTTTCTTGAAGCTAATATTGTTGTATTTGCTGTTTTGGTGTTGTGCAGGTGAGACTATGAGCTATAATGATTTCAAACGTTGTTGCATGAACAATGGTTCCTCGAAGCCTGTGTCTCGAAACACATCGCCGGCCTCCAGGCCCGTGGCAAGGGAATCGGGAAGAGGCACTGCTGAGGATCGAAGTAGTGGGAAAAAACCAGTCCATGGGGTGGGACCGTCACGTGGTCCGGAGGTGGCTGTGAAGAAGAGCGCTGGAGCCTTGGATCCCAAATCCGCCGACAAAGGTCGTCTTGCTATTGTGAGTGCGTCTCCGCTGCCTTTGAGCGAGCTCAAGTCCCCCTCCGCATCCGAGGATACTCGTGTCGCTCCTATCGTCGCGCGTGAAAAAAGGCCTCGCACCTTAGGAGTTGAGGAGTTGGTGTTACCGCCCGTTAATGCATGGAAAGGGAATTTTGTTGCTGGTGTTGATAGGACGCAAAATGGCGGTTCGGTGTTTGACGTTCTTGATAGCGCCTTGGCCATGGAGAAGGTAATGGGTTTCCCGACGGAGTTTGATTCGACTCGTCTTGCCGGGAAACCTCTAGACGAGATGATCGAAGGGTTGGTGTCCTCCTTTGCTCGGGTTAGTATCGGATTTATCATGCACCTCTATATTTGATTTATTATTACTTTTAATAATAATAACTCCTGCCCCTTTTATTTATTTATTTATTTATTTTTTAGACTATGACTTTCGTGCCCTTGATTATTGATCGCGGGAGGGGCTTGGAGGTTGAGCATGCCAAGATGCAAGCAGAGAAGTTGAACGTTAATTCGTTGTATGCGGGTGTTCAGGGTGTCAATGCCTCCCTTCGCTCAGAGATTGAAGGTTTGAAGAAGTCTCTGGATGAAGAAAAAGGCAAGCTGAGTGCCTTGGAGAAGAAATGTCAGAGCTTGGTGACACGTGCGGATGATGAAAAATCGGCTCGTCTGAAGGCCGAAGCTAGGATTGAGGATCTGAGCCTATCTTTGAAGAATGAGAAGACTGACGCGCTTTCTTTCATGGAAGCTCATAAGGGGTCGAATGACGTCTTGAAAACGCCTTTGGGTTTGATGGTGGTGGACAAGTTCTTAGGGAGCGAGTCTTATATCGAGCTGCGGGATAGTTATGCTAGTGGGTTTTTTGCGGAGATCGTGCGGGATATCCGTGGTCAAGTTCGTGCTACAAAGCTTGTCCCAGAGGCTATCCTACGGGAGATAGAGCCGAGCGTTTTGGAACTTGAGCCAGAAATTGGGGCGGAGAAAATTGGCGCCCTGGTTGAGGGTGACGAGTTTGATGAGATGCCCGAGGCTGCTGGAGCTGAGAATGCTAGCGTTAACCCGACTGCCTAGTAGTGCAGTTGTTTATCTGTTTCTACTCGCTTGAGAGTAGTAGTATTTCATTTATGACTTATTTTTAAGACTTTAGTCTTTTCTTTTTTTTTTTTTTTTTTATTTGCACGTTTTTGCTTTATAAATGGAATTTTATTTTTGTTTTATTCCCATTTCGCAATTTTCGTGCTTTTTTGGTACTTAGTGAATGATCAGTCCCCCAAGTTTTTATGTAGGGGCTCCGTAGTTTTGCCATTTTTTCTTGATTTAGCATTGCAGAGTCCTTGAGAATTTGTTTTCTCTATCAATTTAAGCTTTGGGGAGCGAGATAACAAAGTTCGAGTTGGCTAGACTCTTATGATCCTTGATATCTTCCCCTTTAGCTTTAATCAATGATATATTTTTTGTTTGAGTGTCGTTAGGTCACTCTTTGAAACAAGCACTGCATAATAATAACAAAAATAATAATGAAATTAAAATGGTATAAAATATTGAATTGAAATGACATAAAGTACAACGGTTGGGAGGGGCATTATGCCTCCACTTAAAACATTTTATTTATTTTTATGTGGCAAGCGATATGCCGCCAACTTATTACATAATTTAGAGCGTTGCGGCGAGCGGTATGCTCCCGACTTATTCCATAGTTTAAGCATCACAGCGTGCGATATGCTCCTGATTTATTATTGAGAGAAAAAAAGGTTGCACGCCTTAGGTGCTAAACGAAATACTTCTTCAAGTTCCCTATCACTTTTCTTTTGGAGGAAATCTACCAGTTTCGCCTCCGTTTTGGGCTCAAGGTTGGTTCCTACTCAGAGTAGTTTATCTTGATCGCCCGGAATTAACTCTACCCTTTTCAGTTCTTCTACTGCCGTGAGCCTCGTGCCGCTGGCTTCTTGATTGGTCGAGGGGGTGATGAGGTTGTCTTTAACAACCATCACCAATTTTCTCTTTAGGAAATTGGGAGGGTCATCCCCCTCTCCCACTTGCTTTTTGTTCCGGAGTTGAGGTGCCCTCAAAGTATTCGCATAACACTCTCGAGCTACGCGTTGATCGCCTACGGCTTCTCCAATTCCGTTAGTCGTAGGAAATTTCAACTTCATATGATATGTTGATGGGATTGCTCTGAAGAGGTTCATACTTGGCCGTCCCAAAATTACGTTATACGTTGATGGTGCCTTGACGACCAAGAAGTTAACCGTGTTTGTTGCCCGACGTGGAAATGAACCCAAAGACAAGACTAGGGAGATTTCTCCCAAAGCTTCGACGGCGTGTCCTGCAAAACCCACTAGGGGTGTTTTCACGGGCGCGAGTTTCGCATTGGCTATCCCTAGCTTTTCAAAAGCGCCGTAATATATAATATCAGCCGAGCTACCGCCGTCTACCAAAATCTTCTTCACCAAGTAATTGGAAATTGATGCTGAAATGACCAACGCATCGTTGTGTTCACCACGTGGTCCTTCGAGATCGTCGTCGCTAAATGTAATCTCTGGGCTTGGGTGATGAACATGGTAAACATGTTCTGCCGAACGTTCTGTCGTAGAGTACGAGCCTCCTGCAGCCCGCATTGACGCGCGTCGTGCGCTGGGGGTATCACCACTCGAGGGTCCTCCGGAAATGACTGCAATTATTCCTTGAGTCGGAAGATTGTCATCCTCTCGATCTTTCCGATCGTTGGGATGTTCTCCTTTCTGCTGGAAGTGGGGTTTATTTTTAAATTTCTGGTGTCGCGGGGTATCCACGAATTCTCCCAGGTGTCCTTTCTTAATCAATCTCTCGATTTCCTGCTTAAGTTGAAAGCATTCGTCAGTAGTATGGCCCTGATCTCGATGGTACTCGCAGTATTTTTCCGATTTTTGCCTTTTCGTATTTTCTTTCATCTGTCTCGGGGGTTGGACTAAACCTTTCTGCTCCGCTACCATCCACACATCCATGAGTTTTGCTTTTAAGGGGGTGAACTTTGGATAGGTAGGGGCGGGGTTCGAGCGTCCTTCTTCTCTCCTTTTTGTATCATGGCGTTCTTCTTCGCGCCTCCTCTTCACGGGGAGCCTCATCTCTACAGCCTCCTCTATCCGGATAAATTTCTCCGCGCGGTTCAGAAGTTCATCCAGAGTTTGCGGGGGTCGGCCTGCGATGGATTCTTGGAAACGAACATGCTTCAAGTTATGTTGCAGTATGTCGGATAGCAGGTCGTGGTTAACATTGGGCACCTCGTGTACAGCTTTGACGAACCGTTGTACATAATCCCTTAACGGTTCTCCTTCGCGATGTTTGACTTTGAAGAGGTATGATCCGGTTTTGGCGTATCTCTTGTTGATGGAATACTGGCTAAGGAAGCGTTCTGATAGTTGGCTTAGACCATCCAAGGATCCTCCAGGTAGACCGTTGAACCAAGTTTGTGCTTGATCAGTTAAGGTAGTTTGGAAAATTTTGCAGTAGGCGGCGTCGCTGAGGCCGTAAAGGTCGATCTTAGCGAAGAAATTGTTAAGGTGATTCTGGGGATCTCCTGTTCCATCGAATTGGGGCAGATTGGGGATCCTAAATCCGAGCGGTAAAACTTCCTCCATAATAGCCGGAATAAAAAGGGCTTATTCGGGCGGGGAGTGTTCCAAACCGAGCGGTTGATATTGAAGCTTCTTGTCGTGGGCTTCTCGAATTACGTTTGTTACCATTTTCGCGGTGCCTTCTCGTCTCTTCAGCCCGAGAGTACCTACTCCCATGTTCGTCTTGTGGGGAGTTGCCTCGGCGAAAGGAACGTCCGTGATGTCTATCGCCTCGAGGCTCATGGCGTGTAACACTCGGCCGAGAGGATCCACTTCTTCCTCGGTGGCCTCGCGCCGCTCTCTCCCTTGAAGGAGCCCGTTGCCTAAGGGGTCGTGGTGATCGACCGCGCGTTTCTCCTCGAGGAGCCTGGTCCGAGGCTGAGCTATGCTGAAGCGACCGGGGCTGGGCATACCTACGGGGAGCCCGTTCTGAAGAAATGCTTCGGTCGCTAAGCGATACCCTTTCCTCAGAGTTGTGGAGTTCTACGATGGGCGGGGTCCCGTGGACGTGAGCGGGTTCCGAGGGGTCGCTCTCTGAAAGAATCGGCTCTTCGAAATCACTATGGCCTTGGGCGCTAATGTACTGAGCTACTGCGTCCGCCGCTGCCCAAGCCGCTGCCTTGGCCGCGGTCTCGTCCATCATTGCTTGCAACTCTTCCGTCGTCATTTGGATGATTGGCACTGAAGGTCCCGCCGTGTTGGTTGCTCCCGCCGTCCTCTTTCTTCGAGGCGGATCCAGGATCCCACCGCCGGCTCCTTGCTGAGGCGGATTAAGGCTACCTTGACCACCTCCTCCAGTGTCACGTGATCGAGTTTGCATTCCCACAGACGGCGCCAAAATGATGCTGCTCAAATGCTAATTGGGCAACCCAAGAGTCCTTGAGCCCACAAAGATAGAGAATGCCGTGAGTCCTTGCCACGTGTCCGAGGTAGTCGAAGGGACTGCTCCGTTCGTTAACCTACAAAACAATTGAAACACTAAATGACACGTCGGGTTTGGCCCGACGATTATCCTCCGACGCTCAAGTCAGAAGATGTATTAATATAAACAAATAATAGTAATTAATTGCCGAATTAGAGTGTACCTTCCTATGTGAAATGACACATACATTTATAAGTGGATGAATAGGTAGGACTTTTGTAAAAATCCGATGTGGGACAATGTGTTGTCATTTTTAAAGGTAAAAAGTAATCTAATTGAATTTTGACACACAATTAGATTAATTGGGCCTAATCTTAATTAGGTTAATGGGCCTACTTATGATTAGACACATCAATCATTATTATTATTATTATTATTATTATTATTATTATTATTATTATTATTATTATTATTATTATTATTATTATTATTATTATTATTATTATTATTATTATTATTATTATTATTATTATTATTATTATTATAAACATACTACATATAAAATATAACAATAATAAATACATATAAAAAGATCAGTTTATTATGTTAACGTATAATTATTTTCGCCAAATCTACAAGGGTTGGTTCGAGCTCGACTCCATTACATTCTCATCCAATTTTTACACTATATAATATTGTATATGCTTATTTAGCTCACTCGATTTATATTATTTAGCTCACCAAATCATGAAAGAATTTCCACGAAATGAAAACTCAAAAGCTAAACTGTATTTTGTGCAATTATGGTCACTCGCAAGTAATTTGTGATGTCTTGCATGATCATATTTTGAAACACAACTTCAAAGCGTTTAATTAACTGTTATAGATATCTATTTATTTAGTGCTTTTTTTTTCTTTTTTCTAAATTTCCTCAAGTAAATTTTGTGATTAGGAGTGAGTCGGAATCTAAAAAAACGACCGAGAGAAGGAAAAGTGATGGTGATTATGAATATGGCGAAATCTAAAAAGACGACGAACAAGATGTTTTTACGGTATCTAAAACATAGAAGGTTTTCCATGATATGATAATCTTGTATACAAAATACTTCATTCATTTCAAAATATCTTTTATCTTTATAATTTTTTATGGTTTCATATTATTTTTTCACTTTAGAATATGTTTAAAAAATATTTATTTATATACAAAATATTAGATAACAAAAGTCATATAATAAATATTTCTACAGAAATAGAAAAGAAGCCCAATACTCGAAAGCCCATAATCCAAAAAGAAGCAAATCAGAAGAAAACTAAATCTGACCATTCATTAAAATCAGCGATGAGGATTGAAAGGGGCCCACCTGCTCTGTTTTCCTTCGTGTATCGCAGTCCCCATCTCTATCATCACCACATCACTCATTTATAAACCCTTTCTCGTCTTCTCTCTCTCTCTCTCTCTCTCTCTACAAGCAAAGGATCTGACGACAATTCTTCTATCAGATTTCAGCGATAATGTCTGAGGTACTGTTCCCAATTCATTTTATCTTCAGTTTAATTGTGTAATTTGATTGTTTTTATCTCGAATTTCTCTATTCACTTACCTTGTACTGCTCGATTTCTTAGCCGGTTTAATTCGAGAGTGGTTTGATTTGTTTTCGTTAGTTGAATTGATTGAATTTTTCATGGTTTTGCTTTTGATGTGCTGATGATTTTTTTTTGGGATTTTGCAGGAATCAAAAGCTCCTCTGGTTCCTAAAGGTGAGAATTACTTGTTACCAGATGTGTTTTTTATTTTTTTCTTTTCTATATGCTTATCTGTAGTGATTGGGACTAAATTTTTGATAGAGATTGATTAGAACCAAAGATGAAATTCTGAGTGGAAAATAGATTTTAATTTTGTTTTAAAAGAAGCGAAATATTCGACTGAGTGGTTTTTAACTATTTGAAAATTATGTTTCTGCTATTCAGAAGAGAAGGCTGCTGCGGGGAGTACGGCTTCAGCAGAGGCACCGCCTGCGCAGAGAAGAGCAGCTCCAGCACCAGCACCAATACCGCCAGTTGCCGGAATGCCAAATCCATTTGATTTCTCAGCTATGTCAGGATTGCTTAATGTATGTATTTTTCCTCTTTCATCTCAGGCTTTTATCCATAGCATGTTGAGCAACTCAGTATGTTGTATGCTGTTCATTCCATTTTGGTGAAGGAAAAACTGTGCTGGAAACCTTATTAAATCTCGATCACTGAGCTTTTGCACTAATGGTTACCTAAGAAAAAAGAATTGTTTGAACTATTTGCTCAGGTTTAGGTTTCTATTCTGTTTTTGGCAGATCAACCTGTCTAGTGCACTACTTGTTCTCATTAGACCTTCTAAACAGAAAAGATGACTTTTTTTTTTTTTTTTCGTTTCAATTTTATTTTCTGTTGTGTTGTTGTGTGATTGGTAAATTATGATCTCGTTTCAATTAGAATGACATTTATGTTTTCGACCCACATTAGCAAAACACATCGGAAAACAGTCTTGCCCTTTTCTAAAACATTTTGTATGTAAGAGAAAACAAGGGATTAAGTTTTGAGATGCTTGTTACACATGAAAGAATTGTAGCGTTATATTGTGGCATATAATATCACAGACCACTTCTTTTTTTATTCCTAAAATTCCTGTTTGTGTATACAGTTAAACCTCTATAAATTAATACAGCCGGGACTAGGGAAATTCGGGAAATTCTATTAATTTATCGAAATATTAAATTACCGAGTTAATAATTTAGCATGTTCTCACCAAGTTGGGACCGGAAGAATATATTATTTAAGCGAGGTTATCAATTTATCGAGGTTCTATTGTACTTGGCAATGATAGTCTGATGGTGCTCTATTCTCTGATTTGTTTTTTACCAGGACCCAAGCATCAAGGAATTAGCCGAACAGATTGCAAAGGACCCTTCTTTTAATCAGATGGCGGAACAGCTTCAGAAAACTTTCCAAGGTGATGCAGTTGAAGAGGGTATCCCCAGCTTTGACCCTCAACAGTATTATTCGACGATGCAACAAGTCATGCAAAATCCACAGTTTATGAACATGGCTGAGAAGCTTGGTAGTGCATTAATGCAGGTAGTTCTTTGTTTGAAATTCTCACCTGCTCTCGTGTAAAATATAGTATTATCTGAGATGTAAATGTCATTAGTAGTTTATTGTTCTTACTTTATCCACAGGATCCAGCCATGTCTGGCGTGCTTGAAAACTTCACAAATCCTGCCAATAAAGACCAACTTGAAGAACGAATGGCTCGTGTCAAGGAGGATCCATCTTTGAAGCCTATCCTTGAAGAGATCGAGAATGGCGGTCCTACTGCAATGATGAGGTCATACTTCTTTTATTGGTGTTTATAATTTGATATACTTACAGGGCGTATTAATTTCTTATGAGATAATAATTTGTTGGATAGTATAGTTATAGGACCAACCTAACTGTCTTGTATTTTTTTATCGGGGTTCTGTTCCATGTCAAAGACGTAAATATTCTTATGGTGAATTCTTACCTTGTGACGAACCTCTTTGCCCAAAGAATCCCATCCTGAAACATGACCTGATGAACTACTCTCTTGCAGTCCCAACTCTACTTTGTCAACATACAATTACAGAAATGCTAACCTGCGTTTTGTCGATGCTTATCTCACATGTTCCTACTTCCTAATTTCATAAGTTTAATATTTTCCTTTTTTTTCCCCCCAAACATTTTGTTCCCGTACTTATTTTATTTTCAGAAACGGTTTCCTGATTTTTTATTTCGAAGGTAGGTTGTGTATATTGGGTGAATGCCACATATCTATGATTCACTACGACTTTGATTTCGACTTATTACCCTAGCAGTATATGCATAAAACTGTATTGCATCTTTCTTGAAAAAAACATTAATCAAAATTTAATATATCATCTAAAGAGGTTCTGTAATTAAATCTTGAAGAATTCATTTTTGTGATCAGGTACTGGAATGATAAAGAGGTTCTCCAGAAGTTGGGCGAAGCAATGGGATTCGCAGTCGGTGGAGAAGGTGCCACATCTGCTGGCGATACTGTTGAAGACGAAACAGAGGAAGTTAATGATGAGGAATCCATTGTTCACCACACTGCTAGCATTGGTGATGTGGAGGTATGTCTTTGATTTATACTGCACCGAAATCACAAATATAAATATATATATATATATATATATATATATATATATATATATATATATATATATATATATATATATATATCCTGGGTTACTTGTTAAGATCTGATATTTTCTTGGAAGTGTTTCTAATCTTTGACAAGTGTATTAACTCTTGGCTTGTTTTTATGGAACAATAGGGCTTGAAGAAAGCCCTTAGTGAAGGTGCTGATAAGGATGAAGAAGACTCCGAGGGAAGGACAGCGTTGCATTTTGCGTGTGGATATGGCGAGGTACTTTATATATTGGAAAACGAGTTCTATTTTTCATTTACTAGTACTATGTGGATTGTTGTTTTTAGTCAAGTATATGAATGATATTTTGTCCAAACTCAACCCCGATTATTACACAACCGTACAAAGCAATGCAGTAGAATTCCAAATCTCGAACACAAGATAAAACATGTTATATCCAATTCAATCAATCTTATCAATCCCGTCAACATTTTCAGGTCAAGTGTTCTCAAATTCTGCTGGAGGCAGGGGCAAAGGTGGACACGTTGGATAAGAATAAGAACACTCCTCTCCACTACGCAGCCGGTTATGGCAGAAAGGAGTGTGTCGAGCTTCTGTTGAAAAACGGCGCTGCTGTGTAAGCGTTTTTGCTTTTTTAGAAAAAAACTCATCCGACCTTTCTTTGAATATGAATTTGAATTTGAATTTGAATTTGAATTTGTGCAGCACTCTTCAGAACCTGGATGGAAAGACACCTATCGATGTTGCTAAACTAAACAACCAAAGTGACGTGCTGAAGCTACTCGAGAAGGATGTGTTTCTATAAGTCGTGATTAAGTCGCGTTTTTTATATTTATTTATATGAGCCATTGCTAACTTAAACCTTGTTTTCTTGAAATGATATTTTGCTGGTGTATGGTTTGCCATGTTTGGATTCACTTTTATTTGATTTCATTTCATCAGCTGTATTTCCAGGCATGTGTGGTGTTTGTGTTCACTTCCAGTCGATAATTAATTTGATAACCATAGTCGGAGTAAGATAAATTTTAATGAATATTAAAATATTATCTTAAATATTAAATGAGTATGTAATGATTCTATTTTGATGTTTAGCGCTGGAGTTGCTTGCGTGATTATATATAGTATGCACCATATAAATACTTATATATGTTTTACAACGACACAGATAGTGTACAAATCAGGTGGATCATATTGAAATTAACACTTAGAAAAAGAAAATCGAAAGTAAAAACCAGTATAAATTCAGTTAAAAAATAAAAAAATAGGAATTTTGAAAATTAGAATAAAATCAGTAGTTCCAAAAATGTGTTTTTTAAATTGAAATTAACGCTTAGAAAAAAAATTCGAAAGTAAAAAACCAGTATAAATTCAGTTAAAAAATTAAAAAATAGGAATTTTGAAAATTAGAATAAAATCAGTAGTTCCAAAATTGTGTTTTTTAAGATCAAAATCGACGTAATTCAGATATATATATATATATATTCCAATAAAAAATTAAAAACAATCAAAATTGATTTTTTTTTATTCGATGGCTAAATTTGAAAAATTCTATTCCAATTTGACATCAATGAAAATAAAAAATATGTTGGACTAGAATTCTTCATCCCAAACAAGTCTTCTAGATATTGCAAATTCGTCCCTCTGCAATTTCTCAAAGCTTTTTTAGGGTTTACTTTTCGCGTCTTCCCAACACCGTGATTGCAGTGCACGAACGCCGATCTCAATTCCTAATTTGTTCGAAGGTTTTCTGAGACAATCGATTTAATTAATATATTATCCATTAATGCATAAATAATCGAAGCTTCAAAGGGTTCTGATTTTGTTTTGCTAATTTGATGCGCTTGTAAAAACAGGTTTCAGGTTTAATCGTGTTTTCTCGTATTTTGCAAAAGCAAAATTGAGATGGCTAGAGACAGGGAAATATCTCGGTCGCCGCCGTACCGGAGAAGGTACTCGCCTTCTCCGTCTCCGGTGAGGTATGGACGCCGGAGCCGGAGAAATAGAAGCAGATCCCCTTATTCTTATAGCAGGTGATACCCTTTTACTTACACCTGCTTGTGTGTGTTATGTAACAGAGGCTTGTATTTTGTTTACATTTGCTTTACAGGTTTATCTATCTCTGATCTCAATTACTAACAATCAAAGAGTGTGCGTGTGTGTTTGTGTGTGTTAATCTGTGAATTATAAGAGGAATGGAAGTGAAGACTGAAAAACCCATGGAACAACGTCTGCACTAATTTTGTATCACTAATTTTGTATCTATAGGTGGCGCTGCCGATGATCTTATGTAAATTGATTCGACACAAACAGTAATTGTAATATGTTATGTTTTGTTAATGTCAATTATGTCGAGCAATAAGTTTAATAAAGATGCCGTGAAATAAAGAAATATAGAGAGACTACTTTTTTATTAGACTACTTAGCAGTGTAAGTTAATTAGAATTTAATTTTAATTGTGTTGAGTTATGGGATAAATTTGAAATATTTGGAGTTCAACACGTTTAGTACATGTAGAAAGTGAAACTATCTTTTTAGCCGAAGCCTTTGTTAATTAAACCATGACATAAATTGTTGCAACGTTGTATGTAATAACGCTCATTGTGTTGGTTTTATTTGTTTTAGATGATCTAGCAGATGCTTATATGGATTGTGTAGCTTTGCTGTCCTAATGCCATGTTGCTGCATATGAGAGTTTTCGCTTACCTTCAGCACTTTGATATTTACATGCTTATGGTTGTTGTCTTGTTGATTTGATGATCTGACATACTTTTCATCAGTTTTCAGAAGAAAAAAAGCTGCTAAATTGTAAAGTATTATGTCTGAGATGAATCTTGATGCTGGAAGTTTTCCTAAATACATAAATATTAGAATTCAAGATACATTTTTGTTAAAACTGACAGTGAATAAGATAGTCAAGATAATTGATGTTTGAGAAAAAAAAAAAAAAAACAATGGCTTCCCTTTTGACTGGGAAGTCAGCAGGTGATAGGTGCCGATGGGTGTCATTTCACTGCTCGATTGTGATATTAGCGGTTTGTTATGGAGCACCCACTGTATTCTTTGCAATATATGAGGTAACTGTATGTGCTTTCAGTATTGACGGTGGGTTTGGAATCTGCAAGGCCAAGATTGGGGATATGGTAGTGCTCGATCTTTTCATTTGAAGCTCAACTATTTTATTGTATTTTTACAGAAGAAGAAGTCGTTCATTATCTCCTCAACCCCGCAAAAGTCGTTCTCCCACTCCAAGACGTCGTAAAACTCGTTCTCCTGCACCAAAACAAAATAAAAGACAGAGAAAAAGGAGTACCTCGTCATCCCCACTAAGTGCATCTCCCAAGGTACATGCTGGTGCAAAAGAGACGGAAAATGCGAGTGAAAAGTTGAAAAGAGAGGCAGAGGAAAGGCAAAGGTATAAATACAACTACAATTTCCTTTCGTGTTCTCCTTTTCACTCGGTGTTTTTTTTTTCTTATTTCTTTTTTGATGTGCTTGTTCATTTGTTTGATTTGCTAAAATTCTGATTTTTTTATTATTGTGAATACAAATGATAAACCTCTAAAGCGCCTGGAGATGGACAACATGGTTTATTTAGATTGGTGACAGATTGGAACTTCTTTACGATTGTTTTAATTGTTGGATCCTGGCATAGACTGGATGATCGTATATATTTTAATTACTGACGAAATACTTGATACTTGTTGGCACCTTCTTTTACTTGTGTATATTTTTCCTCTTTAGTTGTTATTTTTTAAAACCTTCTTGCTTTCTCGCCTTTCGTTTTCTTTTGTTATTTAATCCCTCTTTTGGCACATTCTGCATTCCGAGGTTATTTTTACTGTTCTTCTTAAAATTCAAAGTGGTGCCTTCTTTGTGGCACATAGAAAAAAGACTAAGTATTCAGAGAGGATGACTTGATAGTTTTTATGGTTGCATGTCTCTTTGATCTACATGTCTATCACAAAATTCAAGTTTGAATATTTTTTTAATTCTTTTTATTGTCTAGAGCATCAGAAATATTTATTGTTTCAATACCATCCTTTTGAGTTGTGTTACCGAAAACATTTCTGGCAACTAATAGTCCTGTACTTTAACTTGACTCGGACCTACTATTAAAGACACAGCTATTACATTTTATTACCTCTTCTTTTTGTTTTTCTTTCAATATGCTTTGTCTGAAATTATGCGCTTGTCTGCATTATGATTCCCTTTTTTCATTCTCTTTTATTTGATAAATTGTTATGATTGCCTTTTCCCTGTTCAACCCATTTTTATCCTGCATGCAAAACTACTACATGCTAAAGAAACTTGTTACTCAAAAATAACTTGGAAAGAGCGTTGCATTGGAATTAGAGCCTGTTATCTTGATTTCAAAAGTAGCTTGTGCTGGAGAAGTAATTAAGTATGATTATTATAGCTAATCTCAACTAATTTGTGAAATAAGATTGTTGCCCACCCCAACTAATTGTGAAATAGGCTTGGTGGAGAGGAGTTTGGTTCGGTTTATTCCGTAACATTTTCATTCAGTGCACATAGAAGGGCATTCAGGGACTTGTTATTGCAATTATGCATGTCATTGCAATTTCCTTTGTTAATATTTCTGCTACAGCAGCTGAAGTATTTCAGGAATTAGCATTAGAACTGCTGCATTTTACTTGACGCTCTTCTCCACAGGATTAATTGAAGGAAGTTTCTGATATTGTTTATTTTGATGATCCATTTGGGTGCCTCGTTAATCTACTCTTGACCAGATCTGAACTGAAATATTTTGGATCAAGAATCAGTTATTGGTATGCTTTAAAAGCGTAAGCATGTATATTGTATTGCCTTCTCCAAACTGGAGGTTAGTTGTCATTTATTTTGGTTATGAACTTAAGGAATAGAAGATTGTGGTTTGCTTTTGAGCACCTTTGATTCTCTTGAGAAAGTCTTTTGGATCAATCTTATTTTTTTCGTTTTTTTTTTTTTTTTTTTTTTGACATGTTGTACTGTAATTTCCAGGCGTCAAAAGGAATTAGAATTAAAATTAATCGAAGAAGAAACTGCAAAGAGAGTAGCAGAAGAGATTCAGAAAAAAGTTACAGAGAGGTTGAATTCAGAAAAGATCAAGCTTGAAATAGGTAAGCTTCTAGAAGAAGGCAGGAGGAAACTTGTAGGTGAAGTCGAAGCTCAACTTGAAAAAGAAAAAGAAGCAGCTCTTGTAGAGGCTCGTCAGAGAGAGGCTAGTACATCTATTCTTCTATTCTACTGTTAACTCGATTGACATTGTTGCAGTTATATTCAGTTTTATATTATTGGTGTATTTTGATATGCTTAAGAATTCTTGTTTTTTTTTTTATTGAATTTTTTTTTTTTTTTTATAATTATTTGATGTGGGCAATATGTATAATTTACGTACAGGAACGAGCACAGAGAGAGAAAGAAGAGATGGAAAGAGTGATGGAAGAGAATAGAAGGAAGGTGGAAGAAGCTCAAAGAAGAGAAGCTTTGGAGCAAGAAAGAATGGAGGTCGAACGGTATAGAGAATTGGAGGAGCTTCAAAGACAGAGAGAAGAAGCTTTGAGGAGGAAAAAACAGCAAGAGGAAGAAGAACGAGCGAATCAAGTGAAGCTCTTGGGCAAGAATAAATCCCGGCCCAAAGTTTCGTTTGCCCTAAGTTTTAAATGATCGGTACTCGTTATTTCCCTCTCTTTTTTCGGTTGTATTGGTGTGAGAAGAATTTATAAAAAAAAAAAAAAGTAAAAATCCTTTCTCTTGTTAGCAAGTTAATATCACTTCTGGTGATTGATAATATTTGTTATTGTTTTATGTCATTTTTTTCTTTTTCTTTGTTGGTAATGCGTATTTCTTGCATCTCGTGCGTTGTGTAAGGTTATAATATTTAGGGTAAATTACGGAACCCCTGAGGTAAGGTCGTTGCTTGACTTGTAAATATTAGATTGTGATGCATCACAAACTGCGTTTTTGCACAAAATGAATAGAAATTAGAGAACATTTTACGAAATATAGAAGATTATGTAATTTTGAACACAATAAGGATGGACGTGCAAAAAGATTCATAGTTAAGGAGTGGTTGTAATTATCCAAATATGAGGGTTTTTTTATAATTTAACCTTGCCTGAGAGGTGGTCGTAATTTACACTAATATTTAATAGTGAAATACTATTAACATTTATCGACTTAAATTGTATAAGTTGAATTGGATATTGTAGTTAGGTTAATATGTTTATCTTTTTTTAACGGTAACAAAAATATAGATAAGATAGTTTTAGTTTTAGTTAGAAGTGCTAAATTGCACACATAAATTAAGATGATTTTATTTAAATCACTCAAATTTCATTATTTTTTTACGTGAATAATCATAAAAATTGATTTAATTAATATTTATTCGATTTTATTAAGCCTATTTAACTATTCAAATCCATATCAATTCAAATTTTTTTCCTCAAATTCCAACTTTATTTTAGTTTGAACATGTGAAGATTTTTGTCAAATTTTGACTTGGAATGCTAGGGAAGTTAAGTGTGATTTTGTGAAAAGAGTTAGAGAAAAAGAAGAAGGGTGAGAAAGGAGAAGATAATATTTTAGAGAGATAAATATTTTTAGTTATGTGCATGATTTAGTAAAACTAGTGCGGGATTTAGTATTTCATATATAAAAAATGTAAATGCATTTTGAATATTCTTACTAACTTAAGACAAAATTGACCAACGCATTTCCAAGGGACCGCAATATGTAATTAAATTCAGGCAGTTTCTTGTGAATTAGTGTGTTTGTGTGTCTGTGGTTGAGAATTTGATTATGGGCCCAAAGATATATGTAACAAGAAATAGTAATAAGATAAGACAAAGCAATTAAATGAATCAATGGAATCAAATGACATGCAAGAATTAGTGGCGTGAATGAGCTGAGTCGGCTCGATAAGAGCTTATGTTCGAAATTTTCAAGCTTGGTTTCTGTTTATAAAAATAATAATAATAAATAGTTTTAAAAAAAACCCAGTTCAATTTATATTTTTTTTATTATAATGTTGAAAAATGACATTATTAATAATAAGAAAAAAAAATCGAATGAGATAACGCTCGATCTATAAAAGAAAGCTCAAGAGCTGGAGCTCGTCAAATTGGACTCCAGCTCGAGCTCGAAAAATTTGGCTAACTCAACTCGAGATCAGCTTGTTTACATATCTAGCAATAATGACCTAGTTGATGGAGTAAAAGAAAGGTGATCTTTACTCATCCGATTTACTTTGTTATTAACAATATGGATCCAAAAAGTGATTACCTTTTACTTAATTGTAGGACAAGTTATTCTGTGTGTTTGCAAAAACTT
This sequence comes from Erythranthe guttata, assembly GCF_000504015.1. Next base: position 713,993 of record NW_012194309.1, on the reverse strand, counting down.
TTGAAAAAGAAAAAAATATTTTTAGAGAAGTTTGTCCATTGGTTTTTTTTTTTTTTTTTAGTTTAAAATAACTTAGAGAAGTATAAGTAAATAATGGTATTGCACACCCTTCAAAAGTGATATTGAGCTAAAAAAAAAAAAAGCTCAAAATCACTTTTTCAAAAGCTAAATATTTGACAATTAATATTTCAAAAAGTGATTTTAACAAGTAATCATAATTTACCATAAAATAGTAATTTATAACAAAAAAATATATAAAATTGACAATAGTACAGTTCAAAAAAAGAGAAGGAAAAAAAAAAAAAAAAAAAAATCTGAAGTCTTGATTTTATAACCTAATTAGGTCCATAGTCAAATTGAACAAAAAGAAAGCAAATTCAGAGTCAGTCCTTTTTCATTTCTGATTTCTGAAACAGAAAAACAAACTGATAAATTGCCACCCCCCTCCAATTACACCCACCCCCCACCCACCTATACATACAATGTATACGTACACAAGAAACGACACTCATATCATTAAGACATGATTGCATGAAGTGGGACCCACTCCCCTGACCTTCTCCACATTCATCGATGTCGTCTTGTCCCCTCACATTTATTTGGGCCCCACCGAAGTTTGTTTCTGTGTGGTTTATTATTTATTTAATTCAAACCTAATACTATTATTTTTGAATTTTCTCTAATTGTGAAGTGTGTAAAATATTTATATTCATTGTTAAATTTTCTCAAATTATTTTTTCATATTTACAAATTGCGAAGCGTAACGAATAGTAAATCGTAAAAGTTTTATTTCTATATCACTCCGTAACGAGTAGTAAATACAATAAATTAATAACATCGATTAAATAATAGTTTCTCTCGGTCCCGACTCAGTGAAAACGTGTTAAATTATTAACTCGATAATTTTATAATTCGCTAAATTAATAGAATTTCCTAGTCCCGACTGTATTAATTTATAGAAGTTTAATACGTAATTTGAAATGTTAAATGCCGCTTCAATTTTACTAGTACCTTTTTGACCTCGAACGTGAGTTTAACCAATTTCTAATTTGATTTTAGCAAAAATCGAAGCGCATAAACTGTGTTCCTTTTAATTAGCTTTATATTTCAATTTGAATCAGCTATTGGATGTCGTTTTACAAAATTATGCATGAGCAACTTAACTTTTGAATTTTAGATGGTTCGTTAAAGTTGTGAGCATTGTTCATTAATTCATTCATATCTTTTTCATCCAACATCTAGTTTTGGTATTTCAAGTTGCATAAGAAAGCCAACTTAAAAAACCGCATAATTACTTATTTTGAATTTTGTCAAATTAAGCCTAGAAAATGGTCAAGCTCATGTTTGAAATTGAAACTATACTATTCAAAATGAATTGACATTTATCACGTCTCACAAGTTACTTGAAAAATACTTGTCGGGCCTAGGGACCCAGGGTCCTGAAGCGAGGAATTTCGATTTTTTGGAGAAAAACATATAATATGTTCAAAAATATATTAAATTATAATTATGATATATATATATATATAAAAAAAAAAATATGTGCAATTATTTGTGTATTTATTGTATTAATTAAATTGCATAATATACTACCTCACTATAGCATCTAACAAACAACCGCATTTAATCCCAACCGCTCCTCATCCAAAACCCATGCATCTCTTACGTTGATATCGTGACCCCAAACCAACCAATCACATTACGCTTTGACCGCTTTTTCCTCACTGACACGCAGTAATTACTGCTGCTTGTGCTGTGAGCCCTATATACTCACGCATGGACTACACCGTGTACCACACGCGCTTCATCGTCTGTCTTACCCATTTTGGATCCCGAGCTTCAAATCAACGCGCCAATTCAACGCGTGGTTGACGAACTTGGAATCTTTGTTTGGGTTCTCGTTATTCGGGTAAATGGGTTTTTTGTATTCCGGGTCCTCCGGTGCCGCTGACAACCGGGTACGTTTTTTTTCCCTTCTTTTTTTTTTTTTTTTTTATAATTATATGTTTTTTTTTTTTGTAAATTTGGAGTGCTTTTGATTTTTTGGTAAATAGCATTTAACTCCCTGTAGTTTGAGTTTTGTGCACATGACCCCTATAGTTTTAACTTTCTGCACATTGACCCCTATGTACTTTTAATATAAACACATAAACCCCCTATGGTATTCCACTTGGTAAACAATCAACCTCATTAGGAATATGTAATTCTTGAAAGTACAAGGAGATTATGTGAGTATATTAAAATACAAGGGGGTCTTATGTTATATTGAAAGTAAAAAGGGGTCTTGTGCTATATTGAAAGTAAAAAAGGGGGTCGTGTGCATAAATTTCAAACCATAAGGGAGGTAAGTGCTATTTATCCCTTTTTCTTTTCCTTTTCAAGTTTCAGTATGTCCAAACAAGCCCTTTAGTTTTGCTAAAAGCTGCTTATGTTGGGATAAATTGATAATTAACAATATTTATTTTTCTTTTTGTAATAATATTATCTTTTCAATTCAGCCCCCACAAACTTTCTCAGCGTAGTTTCAATAATTTTGCAATTATTGCATGTTTTTTTTTTCCCATAAATGTACAATTAGTTTTCCTTCTCTTTTCTCTTGTAGAAAGGATTAATTAATTAATGCTACTTCAATATTTCTCATTCGTTTACTTCTCTAATCATTGATAATATGCATTAAATAGTCAAAAATATATTAATTAAAATATTTCGGATTGTAAGAGATAGGTGAAAATTGGAAAGAGTATTTTTTAATTAACCCGATTTTGATTTGAATATTTTCAATTTTGAAGTTGGAATTTCTGAGATTTTGATCATTTTTTCCCGGTTTTTTTTTGGATTGATATTGGAGTATACGTGTGAGGTTTCGTTTCCCGTTCGCCTACTCGAAAACATTGGATGCTATCAAATAGGAGTAAAGAGTGGGTGGGGCATGTAGCTCATTAATTTTTTAAAATAATTCCATAAAAAATATCGGAAAATTTGAACTTATAATATCAATATTATTATGTATTTTATATTATAGGTGAAAAAAAATGAAGCTGATTTCAATTCAGAAAATTTCGATTTTGGAACAACTTTAATTTTTACATTCCCTAATTCTATAGTAGTACCCGTGTCACAAAGAATTGCATAACGAATATAAGAGATCAACATTATGTGAAGTAACTAAAAAAGTTTGATCGGCCAAAATTCAAAAAAGAAAATATTAAATATTGAAATCATAGTAATACGTCACTCGGTTAATTCCATGTATACATCACGAAATAAAGAGACACAAATCATTAATTATAGTCCAACGCCCCATCGTCCGCCAAATTCGTTAGATCAAAGCATTACACGTGTTAGAAACAATTACCTAACGTGTATAAAAAATCAACGTTATGTAAAATTCACCGTTACACAGAGTAATAAACTAAAAAAATGTTTATAAATCACCCAATAACAGAGTTTATATGAAATAAATAAGGCATAATTAATAGAAAAAATAACACTACACATTAATGAATTAATATATATATATATATATATATATATAAAGATTTTTTTCAGTATATAATTGTACTTGAAAAACAATATATAACTAACTAAATACAAAAATCAACTTATATAGTTAATTTTGTACATAAAATCTTATTTTTTTTTCTGCAGCAAATAAGCTTGATATATTGATAATGATAATAAATGATTTATTTATTTATTTTCTTGAAGATTTAATATTTAACTTCAATATTCTTATTTAATAATTAATATTTGTTTTTTTTTTAAAATAAATAATAATATGAGTTGGAAAGTGAGATAAATGGTAAATATGTATGGAATTAGTTATTAATATTATTGGGTAGTAGAATTAATAGAGAGTGTGTTTGATATGAACCACAATCAGCTACCACGTTGCACCGACCCCCGCCCCCGCCCCCGCCCCCGCCCCCCATCGTCCAAGAAAACCATCAATTATCTCTCTCCTATAAATCAGCAAGTTTCTGCTAGGGTTTTCACCAGACAAATTAATACATTTATCATCTATGTATTATTAGCTAGAAAGAAAACCCCCCTCTCTCTCTCTCTCTCTCTCTAGATCTCTCTCTCTCTCTAGAGATTATATATGAAGGGAGAGTGGATGGATTGATAATGTAATAAAAAAAGGGGCCGGAAGAAGGGTTTGTGTGGGATGTTGGCTGGCTCGATGCACACCACAGTTTTATTCATTCTTTCTTTCTCTACCTAAACTGTGATTTGTATCGGACCAGGCTTCATTCCTCTCAAATCCCCTTTTCTTCCATCACAATTAATTGTGTTATATATATATATATATATATATATATATATATGGCTATATGTGTTCTTGGTTTAATATTCTCATTTCTGTGTGTGTGTGTGGATTTGTTTGTTTGTTTTTGATGAATTAATGATTAATTATATTCCTTTTTAGGTACATGGGAGTTTTCTTTTATTTTAATTCCTGTGGATTTTGTTCTTGAAAATAAATGATTTGTGGGCTTGAAATTAATAATATTGTCAAAAGACTGGATTGATTATTAATTAACATACATGTGTTCTTTGTTTAATTTTGTATGCAGGCGAGGCGAATGGGATGTGATATGTATATGCAGCAATGCAATTGATCAATGATTGATTGATTATTCAGATGCAAAGTGATTACTGCTGCTTGAAAATTTTGTATATTGATATATTTCATTAATTAATTTTGTTTTATGTTAATGTTGTTGTTGGATTAAATTCAGTCAGTTTTTTAAAACAACTTTTTATTTTTATTTTAGCATGGAATTCTGTGTTAAATTTGTTTCCAGGGTTTGAACAGCCAAGGGAAGTAGTAGAGTACTATACTACTAGTAGCTATATATATATATATATATATATATATATATATATATATATATATATATATATATATATATATATATATATAGTGGAACTAGGGTTTGAAAGAAAGATGAACAACATCCCTATATATCATTTCATTTCCACCTCTGTTGACTTATTCCCACTTTTCTTTTCCACTGTTCTTTTCACCTCTCTCTCTCTCTCTCTCTCTCTCTCTCTCTCTCTCTCTCTCTCTCTCTCTCTCTCTCTCTCTCTCTCTCTTCTCTCTCTCACACACACTAATCACACACACACAAGCACAGAGTCAGAAAATCAGAGTACACACAAACACATCAAAGTCTTTTAGACAAAACACACACAGTGACACCCAAGAAAAGACGTATGTCATGTGCACTAATTTAATCTCATATTAATTAATTAATTAATTAATTGTTTCCATCTCCAAGAAATACAATATATATATATGTTTGAAAAAAAACAAGAATAATAAAAGAGGTTGATAGAAAGGGTAGGGTTAAAGAAGAGAAGAGAGAGAGTACTGAAACTGTGACACTACCTCTAACAAAACAGTAAATGCAATAAATGCATTTTTTGCATTTAAATCAATTTGGAGCATCTCATGCCCAATTTCTGTGACTTTTATTATTATTATATTGGGAAACCTAACCCACCAATTTAATTCCATTTAATTTACACATTCAACCTGTGACATTATGTTACCAGCATCTTTTTCTAATCACCCTATGTATACAGAAAATTTCAAAAAAAAAAATTAAATAGGAAACACAGAAGTTGAATGCAAGAGTGATTCGAAAGTGTGACAAATAATTTAGAACAATGTTTCTTAAGTGACAGTTAATTTGAAACAGTTAATTAGGGTTTTATGTTTATAGGGTAAATTACGGATTACGGTCACCTCCTGAGGTAAGGTCATATTACGAAAAAACTATTTTATTTGGTTAATTACAATCGTCTATCAAATATGAATCTTCTTACACGCCCACTCTTATAGTGTTAAATTACGGATTAGAGGACATTCTGTGAAATGTCCTCTAGTTTGTACTCATTATGTGCACAAATGCAGTTTCTTTTTTTTTTTCGAGAAAAAATGCAGTTTCTTATGCACCACAATTTGATATTTATAAGCCAAGAGACACATCTAGTAATGGTTTTGTTTCAAAATGTGGAGCTCGAATGGTGTAAAACGTGCATAAACTGGAGAATATTCCACATAATTTAGAAGATTCGACTAAATTTGAATGCAAGAAGATTATAGTTAAAGGATGGTTGTAATTCCCTAAAATGAATTATTTTTTTCTTGGTAGCCGTAATTTACTCTATATTTAAATAGAAGATATTAAAACTGTGGGACTAACATACAAACTCTCTTGTCCTAAGTGCCTGAAAATCTCGATTTCAACGACGAGTCTACAATTAACAAATCTTATACTCGAATTTTCAAATAATAAATTAATCTTTAAATTTCATCTTTTAATATAATAATTTTGGCCTAACGCTTCTATTTGTCACATTTATTTAGGCTTTTCTGAAATCTTAGCATCTTAAACATCATATACGTTACTTAGTCAAACACTAGCACGACTTCTTGATTTCTTCAAATATTTGACTTGCGTCTGTCTAAGCTCTTCAAATGAGCATTATTTTTTTATTTCTTTTAATATATGTTCAAACGGGCATAATTGATCGACACAAATGACAATATAAACGGACACACGCCCACATTTAAAAAAGAAAAGAAACTAAAATATATAATTTCGGTCACCTAGTTAATGAAGTAAATAGAGTGTGTGGTGTGTGAAGCATAAGAATAAATTTACTCGGTGCACATATATGTTTGGAGTTTGGACGCAGTTTGTCGAACAAATAAAATGAGAAAAACAATTTCAAATAACTGCTAGTCACATGAATATGTGATATCTCAATTTTTATGTTCTTCGTATGCATTTAATATGGGCCTCATTGTCCAAAAGCCCATATTGTATTAATAGTCATATACAAAGCCCAAGAGCAGTTCAGGCTCAAGGTCGCCTCACCCATTACAACTGCTAAAACCTACCAAATAGTTGCACATACGGTATGTGGAAGTGGTGGATGTGACTACCTTTGGCACAATGTCATAAATATGGGCGGAAAGCCTGCACCGTGACGTGAACAAAAGAGGCCCACCAATCAACAACGAGCTCGCTTCGGATAGATAAGAGCAATCACGGAGCGACGACCCAGGTCATAGTGAGAGGAAGCAGATCGTCTTCAGTAGGTAAAATGAGCTCGCAGCAAGTCACGTCACCATGCACGTGCATCGTAACTTGAGTAGAAAGGCGTTCTACACATTCCTATGGCAAGTATAAATACAAATGTGGAATACAAGGAAAAACAGGTTTCTTTTCTCCATATACTACATTAAATACACTATTCCGTTACCTCTACAAGAAAGAGATCGTGTTCCACTCTATCCGACTGCCTTAACCGTTGTAATGCTAACACCGGAAAAAACTCTCTTTTTTGCAGGTCTCCTAAGGCATCCTAGGGCAATTATACTCTCTCGATCGGGCTTTCCTTCGTCTTGAGCTTCTTTTTGTCCCCAAAGCCCATTCCATTTTATTATTATTGCTAGACCATTTAGGCTTCATCGAGATTTAAGATCCACAATAATAAATCCAACAAACTAATACGAATCTTCTACGTCACTTTACTTTCTTATCTATGCTCAACTTTTCAAATACATGTTCACTGCAGTTTCCATATGTAATCTCCAACACCACATCTCTCTCATAAACACATGTATAATATAAAAAATGATTCGAACGAAACGATAAAGACACATCCTTTTGTTTCTAATCAACCATTAGCATTACTAAGCTGAGAGATTAATTACTTAACCAAGAAAACATCAACTCAAGAATCGAACGAATCTCAAACACAGCTAACAATATGCAGACATAACATTGAAGTCCAGAAGTTACATATATATAGATAAGGTGCATATATAGATTACTTAACAATACAATTGCCAAAAAAATTACGCGTAGCGACAAGAAGGCAGGATGTGTGATAACTCTTTTAAGGTTGAATGGGAAACATTCTCTCTAGGAAAGTAACAAAACGTTTCGAATAAAAACTTGGCTCCACGGCAGAAATCGCAAGATGATCATACTTCAATGACTTACATGCATGCTCTATTTTCTTCTTCATATTGTATTCCTGTAATATATCGATTATGCCAAGGTAGAGAACAACATCGTACACCTCGAAGAGCTCAACTTCAGCCGAGTCTGTCTCGGCCTGCATTAGTTTGTGATTCGCCTGAGCTGGCATGTTCACTCCTAGTTGCACTCTTAACCTGAAATTGCAGGTCGTTTTCTTGATCATCGTAAAAGAATTACAAGTAGTGGTCAGAATATGGGTAATTTATCGAGGAATTTAGCACGGACGTGATTACCTTCCAGTACCAGGTAAAAGAAGATCGGCTTCTTTATTACCAATAGAGTAGGCTTTTAACGCATCTCCTCGTACGTGAGGGCCTGGAGCAGTACTGACAGAGGTGGGCTCGTGGGTTACTAAGAGCAAAGCCCTCGGAGGAATCAAGAGCTCTCCTTGTGAGATCACACCTTCAAGAATCAGAGTGAGTGATAATTAAGAAAATTGATACAAAATAATGAAACTTAAACCCGACACCACATTGCAAGACATTTTTCACCTAACAACACTCTGCATATGCATGCAGATAACCAGTCAACTGTACAACTGTATATACAAGTATAGTAACAGCTCATAGACGTGTTTTCATACAAATATATCATATGCGGTAGCTTAAATCGGGCCACGCGGTAGCTACCCTATCCGTGAAGCGATGAACAGAGATACATAAACACATAAAAATTTAATGATTAGTGTTGAAAAATGATATCGTCAGCTAAAATATACGAGTAGTTACTTCTTGTTCAAACTTCAAGCCTTAACATACACCACAGACTACACGGAGTCAAAACCAATAGTGCTATTTAAAAAGCGGTACTCACCGTCAACCATGTGGTTCGTATTCTCGGCCTGCTCTGCATCAGGAGGCTCTAAAAGCGATTTTAGATGTTCAGGAGCTCTAAAATGCAAACCCAGGAGAAGGCTATAATCTATGATTTGTTGAGATTCCAAAAACCCACAGTCTAGAGAGATTTGTCTGCAAAAAAAAAAGAAGTAGAATAAAAAGATGCAATCCTACTGTTTACACGGGATAAGCAGAAGATAAATCTTAACTAAACTCGAAGACGAAATATCCACAACTTTTCGCAGACTACATATACTACTTTTGGGAGACGAAGATCACTCTGTTTTATCAGCATTAAGAACACATATGTCGGTACAACAGAACCAACATGCCAAGCTTTTCAAATTAACTATCATAACCAATCATAAAATATCCCGTCAGATTTCTTGGTGACACGTGTAACTAGTTATCAAAGAAAATAGTAACTTGACTGAAAATAATTAGCCAAGAGAGAGAGAAGGAAGTTACTTAAAAAGTGAGTCGCGCAACAATCTATCCATATGAAACTCATAATTCAAATCAAGATCTTTCAGTGTAGTGCTCTCATCAATCTCGTCTTTATTTGTAAATCTCCCCTGAGACGAGCCCTTCAAATCATAACGACGATGTATACGCAATTCAGTGCAGAACATATTCCCCATGACTACAAAGCGGACCTGCACATTAAAATTAATACCATCCTAATGAAAAAATATGCAGACAAATCACAACTTCATAGTTCAGACAAAAAAGTAATAAACCTTGTAGCAACCTAAAGAACAGTAGTACCGGTAGGAAGAGAGTAGATTGCGATTAAGGATGGTAAACAACCTTTTTTCCATGTCTCAATGATATCCTGTGTGCCCCAAAGAATTTAGTTATGAGGGTATTATCATGTGCTTGTACATGATCATAATAGTGAGGCAGCATCTTCAATAACACCTATGCATCATTAAGAACAAGCACCGTCACTTAATTTTCAAGGGGAATTCATTAAGCAAACTAATAGATATATTATTGAAATGCATGAAAATAACGAATTCTATTAGTAAAATGGAACAGACTAACTGAGTAGAATTAATTGTATATAGGAATGATAAAATTCCATGCACTTTTCAGGATAGGTTTATAACAAGTTCTTGTGGAACGTGTGTCGCTGTACTTGTTAGTGTGTGTGTGTGTGTGTGTGGGTATGTGTGTGTGGGGGTATGTGTGTGTGGGTGTGTGTGTGTGTGAGAGAGAGAGAGAGAGAGAGAGAGAGAGAGAGAGAGAGAGAGAGAGAGAGAGAGAGAGAGAGAGATAAACAATCAGAAGGAGATACATAGGATGAACTAATTCCATTTGTTTATACCTTCAGCTCAGATTTTTTCAACGTCTTAATTACAAATCTATCATCATGAGAAAGATAGAAAAGGCTTCCACTTTTGCCAGGTGACGAGAGCTCTCTTAGACCATCATCACCACAGATAGACATCATATAGTCTGCAGCATTTAGCTTGAACAACTCTCTCAGATTCCTGAAAATAAGATCCGGGCAGTGCAAAGTCATTCCAAACGTCTGACTTGTAAGTGAGAGACATAAATTCAGACATTCCATCAATTACCACTAAAGGTGCTGCCAGAACGCAGTTCACATAAAATAGCAGACAACAATCTGAGCGGGGATAAAACAGCAACAAAGTCAAAATGTGACCCGTACGCACAAAGGACAGATAAAACTGGCCGGAAAGGAGAGCACATCAAATATTTGATCTTACAAAGTTGTCCATAACTTCAAAAACTAAAAGACGATTCCTTATGGTCTAAAAGGACTAAAAACTCACAAATTAAATTCTCTGGTTAGCAGAGAAAGAAATAGTTTAATATCCATCAAAGAGGATTAACCAAAATTTTCAACACAAGGCTCAAGAGATGAAACGATGTAATAGTCGATAAATACCTGAAGACCATGGGGCAGTAATCCTTCCAGTTGAAGTCGATAGAATTGTGTGGAGGAGTCAGTTGGGTACCCTTTCTTGGAAAAAACATTTTTATTCTAGCTTGCTCCCCAAAATCAGACGATCTGACTTCTCTCATAGGAACTGGTGTGATCTTTCCAACAGTATACCTGTCAACTTCATATAAGACTTAAGTAAGATATTCCACTGCTAGAAACATCAAATAGCAAAAGATAGATAAACACAAGATCGTATGCTGCATACCTGATACCAAGTTGCAAGCTAAGCATCAGATAATGGCTTCTTTGTCCTCTATATATGTCCATGCACGATGTCCTTTTCACTTCTTTCGAAAATTTGAGCCGTTGCTTACTTTTGTGAGAGAGTTTAGTTATATTTCTAATCCTTTCTTTAATAAGGACTCCTTGCATATATTCCCTCTCATAGGCCAAAGTCCTATTATCTGCAAACTCGGTTCGGCCATCATTAGAGGTGACAGATACGACTTGTGATTTCTCATCCGACGTAATTTCTCTCATTGAACCAGTGCGGCTAAGATCATCAGGTGATGTAGTTCCATGCGAAAATCGTGCGGAATCCCTCCTAAAACTAGACGAAATCTTTTCAGAAAGGGTCCGGTTTACACTAGGTAAACCAGATTCCTCCGACTCGTTTGATAAATAACTGTGCAGCTGTCTCCTCCTCTTGACTTTGTGTCCTCCGAGATTAAGTTTGCTCAGATGCTTATTTCCAGCACGATAGAATGTTCCAGGTCCATCCTTCAGTCCTTTTAGACCATGTTCCGAAATAGTAACTTCCATCACCAAATCTGTACAAGCCCGATCCGTGCCTCAACCCATTCGACCAAAATCCGTCAAAAAGATCTCCGTTTAACCACTTCATAATCCCTCTACCGGACATTCTTCCGTTTTTCCATGTTCCAATATACACATTGCCACTACTCCATGCATACCTACCACTGCCTTCATGCACTCCCTCTCTCCAACAACCGTCGTAAATATCTGAATTTCGATACTGCTTCCTTCCAATGCCATGTTGAGAGTTCATCTTCCAAGAACCTCGGTAAAAGGACCCTTCAGAACCAGTAAAAGTTCCAAAACCATGAAGGTACCCCCCCGAAAAATCACCCTCGAATGTAGCTTGTGAAGGCCAATATATCTTCCCTTTTCCCGTCATTTTCCCTTCTATCCAGTCGCCCTCGTAAATTGTTCCGTCCAACCATGTGTATTTACCTTTTCCATGTGGAGTCATTCCCTTGACAGCACCAAGATACACATCTCCATTCAAAATAATCTTTTCACAACTCCTATAGATAAAAATTACGAGTGCATTGTTATCTAGTCCACTATGAAAATAAAAACAAAATCCTTCAGATTATTTCGAAAAACAACTACATAAAAAAAGTTCGCAATTCGTACCTCTCCTCTAGTTCCATGACAAACGGCAATTCCTAGTTCATTTACCTGCAGAATTTTGAATGTGCAACAAAGACAAAATCAACGCAACTTCACTTATTTTCCCATATTTTCCTATTTACAGTGAGATACTGCATCAATAATGCATAAGACTTGTTCAATTAAGTAATCGGCCAAATTCTATTTGATCGGAGCAACTCATAAGAGATAAATTATTACCTGCCAAATTGCATTTCTCCCATGTTCACCGAAACCGACACCCAATACTCCACCTAATCCCTGATAGAGAAGTCAAACAACAATACTTCATGAAGCAACATTGATTAAATTACGATAAAATAATTACCGAATCCTTAACCCCACAAAAAAGTACCAATTACCAAAAATGAAGAGTAAGGATCAAATGGTTTTTTCAACATTGATACGCTCAATCAAACAAACAAACAAAAAAAAACCTACAATCTGTTCATATTAAAGCTATAATCCTGCCAAACAGCCCCTTGTACCAACTACGCACAGTATTCAGATACGAAGTTAAATAAAACTTCTCAGAATCAAAAAAATCAAATTAACCAGCAAATTAATCACCAATTAACACTCGATTACTCCATCTCAAACGCTAATTATATGTATTAATTAATTACACGAATTAGGAATTGAAAAAAACGCTCACCGTAGTACTAAAAAATTCGATCTCAAGCAAACAGTTGCAAACTCCCAGAAGCGAAGAACTGCTCTGCAGATTTGGTTTTGATTTTTGATTTTTTTATCCTTTTTTTCCCGAACAGGAAATTAATTAATTTAAGCAAATAAATAATCGAGATTTATCTGTATTATTATTATTATTATTATTATTATTTATTTTTCCAGCCGTAACTAACGAGTGAAGAAAGGCTCAATAATTAGGATGAGGGCGGGATTTTATAGAATTCGGAGGGGGTGCAGACGTGGCAAACATGCAATTCGTGGGACCCACTTCCTCGTGCCGTCATTCACGTGGGCCCCAGTTGAGTAAAATGTTTTTGCTTGGCTGGCTGTACCGACAGTAACGTGCGACGCGTTGTAGGGGATTAGTGTCTCTGTAGAGAAGTATCTACCACGTAAAGCATATGGTCATATCGCCAGCAATTTCTTTAACTATTTAAATATTAAAAAAAGAAAGTAATTAAATCGGTGATTTTTTTTTTTTCTAATTATTGATTCCCACTATTCGAAATAATTCTCAATCATTCATTCATCCACCTAATAATTGGTCTAATATAAAGTAATAAGAATACATTAAATTATTTACAATGTTGATTCATAAATATATATTCATAAATGTTGAGTTATGAATATGTTTTTATTAATTTTCTATCTTGATTATAGGGAAAAGAATTATCATTTTTTTTAATTTTAAATTTATTTAGAATAATACTTTCTTTAAAATATAAAATTGTCCACCTAACCAATATATTTAGAAATAGTTTCACACCCATGCATGACTCGAACGTAGTCTGAATAATTAATGACATGTCACATTTAATTAAGTTCGTTTTAATTTCAATATTTAATTAACATGCAGCCATCCAGTAATTTAAATATTTATTTTTAATAATCGAATTAATGAATTATGGTACGGAGATAAATGTCATATCATATATTATATATATTTATTATCAAATAATGGACGGCTGTGAATTAACGATGCCGCGAATATATTCTTAACATAAAACTACAAATGAATAACAACGTTAATTTTTTGCTTCATTTCTAATTTATTTATTTATTTATATATTTTTTTTGGTCAACCAATAAGAATTAGATCCTTACAAGATTAGCCAATAGGAATTTTTTTTAGTTTATTTTATTTCCACTTGCCATTTGAAATATCTTGGTGGAAAATAGAATACATTTTACTTTTAATATTAAATTACACTTTGTTCCAATAAAAAAAATTGATCAAATTACACTATTCGATATTTAATTTAGGGTTCGTCGTTAAAAGTTCGATTCTTTTTAAATAATTCTATAATGTGGGTTCACAATAACAATACATAATCAAAGTGATTTTCAATTTTCATCCACTCGACCTCTCACTAAAAACACTATGTAGGAGATATTCCAATATTATTTAAGTTCGACTTTAGGAATTTAAAAATTGAATTAGTTAACGTAATAAGTTAAACTTGAAACCTACATTTTCGTTAAGTCAAATACGAACCTCATGCTCAAATTTGACTTAAAAAAAACATTATAAAATTGGTGCAAAAATATTAAATTATTCAACTCGATTTGTTTTTTTGCTTGGTTATAATTCGTTCGAAGTCAATATTGGACAGATCATTCAGCCAATTTGATACATCAACAAATTAAAATTCAAACAAACTTAAGCATTAAACTTAGGTAAAAAATCAATACATTTAATTCTAATTCTAATTCTAATTCTAATTCAATTAGCATATGAATTAGGATACGTAACTAAAACATGTAGAAGTTTGGTAAAATGGTGGTTGAATTGGTTTTGAGAAAAAAGGCAAAGAAAAAGACAATAGGACAAAGACACTCAAAGAATTTAATGAAAAAATATATATTAATTTAAAGTATATTTACTTTTTGTGACATAATTAATGTATACATATTTATGGTTGAGATGAGAATAATTTGAAATTTAAGTCCATCTGATATTATTATTAATTATTATGTGATATATTCTATTTTTAATGATTTTTAATGTAATCTTGATTTATATGCATGCAGCATCTGGTTCTATCCTTTTCTTTGACGCTCAGACCCAGATGAAAATGAACTATCAAGTTCAAGTTGGTACTAAATACAATGAAATTAGAAATAAAATAAAAAATAATAATTAAAAAAAAAAAGACAAGACAATCAAATTCAAGGAAATAGATTTAGGCCCACAAAATAGTTGGTCTCCTTATAAATATCTACAATATGTAATAATTGAAGAGGGCTACTTGATAGTTGATCCTCATATAGGGATTTTTGTGGATGGACTTGCAGATTGTGATTTCTCATTGATAGATTGTGTCGTGTAATTGATTTAATTGACTATTATGAATTACCATAAGATTATAATACTTCGTGCTAGGACTTGGTTGGTTTTTATCCACCAATCGACTCATTACCGACCATATTTTTAGGTGGATAATTAATTTTTACTGACTCACTGGATCGGGTCGAAAATTTCAACCAACCCATCTATAATGGGTCGGGTGGTGGTTTCTAATATTATCAGAAGTTGGTTGACCGATAATTATCGGTCATCCAACTATATTATTAAAATTTTATTAAAAATATAAAATAAATGCCGTGTTTTCTCAAGTGGTTATTCAAATTATCAAAATAATTATTATTTTAAATTTTAAAAGCAATCAACATAGGAAACAAAATGACCTAAATCTTCCAACAGTTTCTTTATGTCCAAGCTTAAACAAAAAGTCTACAGAAATCGACTAAATCTCTTGTGCATGTTTGAAATTACTTTGAATTCCTAATTATATTTTTTCGTTAAATTGTTATTAATTATTTTGAACTGATAAATGATTACCGCACCGTGACATTACGCAGAATGTGGATATTTTATTATTTTTACTCCAAAACTTTTTTTTTTTTTAATTAATTAGGTTGCGGCCTTGCGGGTATAAACCATCAACCGACCCATTCCGGAACCAAATATTCGGTTGCCAACCATCACCCGACCCACAAAGGTTAGGTCGGCAACGGTTTCCAAATTTGAGCACCACGCAGAAGGTTTGAGTTCAGTTTTTAGGCTGGTAACTAACCGACCCAACCCAGTCCCAACCTTAATAATAATTAATATGGGTAATTTGCTAACCATCTATGGGCACTATCTTAATCTATTAGGATTTTGCTTACATATTTACAAATTTGATTTGAGAGTGGAAAAGAATTAAAAATAATAATAATTTAAATAATTACGAAAATGACATTAGAGTTTTTTAGATTAACAATCAAGTCTATTCTCAATGGTAGTATTAATAGATCGTGGCATTCCACAAAACAAATTGTATTACATAATTTGTTTCTTTTTAAATGTTCGTTTTAACAATGATATATATATATATATATATATATATATATATATATATATATATATATATTCACATATTTTCTTAGGTTACAATTTTAATGAAAACAACAAATTATTTTATCCGAATGTACATGACATTATTGATGATATGGGCCTAATTGCTTTAGAAGCTCACTTAATAAACTCGCACAAAAAGCCCAAGAACATAAGCCTAGGCCAATGAAAAGACAGCGCATTCCCAGCTTCATACACATTTTTCATGTGAAATAGACGACAACTGATATATGTGATTGCATTCGCAGTTGCGATAGAGGCGAAAAGCCTGCAGTCATGTAGATAGGAAGAACTCCCCCAAGAGATCCAAAGAAGGGAGAGCTCGACCACAAACTTTTCTCCCATTTGCGAATACTCCGCATCATGAGATAGTTCAGCCCGCAACGCTGAAAGAAGGTTCGCCTTCTATAGGCAAACAATTCGAAGAAGTCGTGTCACCCCCACATCGAAACATGGGAAAAAGAAGATGGCCCCACCGGCTCATCCATTGGGCATGTATAAATAACAATCTTGAGGTACGAGAAAGATTCATTACTATCAGCTTATTTTTCCCATTGTATATTGTTCCCTCTACTTAGATTTTGATTAATTTGATCGTCGAAATGCTAACGTGGGAGACTCCTCCCCAGCACTCCTTTTTTGTAGGTATCGAGACTTCTCGGCACTTCTAAGCCATTACCCTCCTCTATTTCTAATCTTAGCTATATATGCTACATCAACCGACATGTTAATGAAACGAGAAAGAGAAGAAGAAAAAAAAATCACAAATGGACAATTTTGTCATATAAAGACTTTTTCTCCCCCTAAATTAGTACTGTTGAATAACTACTTAAACGTCACTTAAAAGAAAATAGAGACAAACGTTATTCACTTATTTATAAATATAATAAATTAAATTAGAAGACCTTCTTGATCAAAAAAAAAAAAAAAAAATTAGAAGACCTTCTAATCCATTACATTTAAGTAATGAATCAACTTGATGGAGTATTGGATTAATTACATAGTTGAATGAAAATTAGATACACATTTCGTCTGTTACCGCTATAAAGTTCGTTTAAAAAAAATAAAATGAAATATACACACAAAATAAGTTATTCCAGCTCGATACATATTCAACTCGATTAAAATTCGTTCGATGTTCGATAAAAAAATAAAATGAGTTGAATGAGTAAGCATTCGACTCGACAGAATTCGTTTATACTCGTGAGCCATAACTTATTATATTTCTAAATATATCATATTATTCAATTAAAATAACAAAAATTCCATTATCCCAAAATTAGATTCTCATAATACCAAAATAACAACAGAACCAGTCCGATAATACAAGAGTTGCAGTCACCACTTCGCCATACTCATTTCTCTCCGTTTAAGACTTTCTTAGGTTACTATTCAGCTCCAATGGAGGTTTCCTTTGTGCTGGGAAACGGATTCCAACCCGTATCTTGTTTATCCACAACCCGACCCGCCAAAATTTCCAAACACATCCCCGCAACCACATTGGCAACGCCGCCGCCGCCGCCGCCGCAAAGAGTCGCGACTCGTGCACCTCCGAACGGCACAGAAAAGCACAGTGGAGCACCGAGAAACCCGACGAATGTCACCAGAAACATTCCGAATAATCTATCCGCCTCACGTAAAGCCAGAGAATCGGCAATTACGGATATTCAGGATTCCACCGAACTGGCATCTGCTCTTTCGAGGTTTCGTTCACTAGGGTTTTCCCTTATTGAAATTCACTCCAATGTTTAGTTATGAATTACTGAATTTGTGAAGAGGCACATTGATTTGCTGTTCTATTTAGCAATGTAGGTTTTTGAATAGAATCATACTTGTGACGTCATATGTTGATTGGTTCAGATATTGCATGGAATTTGAATTTTTACAGATACAATTGGCTTATTGTAGATAAAAATTAACCTCTCTGTGGATATTGAGCAGTGCATTGGGACTAAAAGGAATGGGAAAAAGATAACCTCGTTTTCTGCTTACAGATCAGGAGAAGTTTTGAAGGCACAAGATCTGAATATCGTGTTGCGTCATTTCGGGAAGCTATACCGATGGAAGGATCTTTCTCAGGTTTCAAAGGATTAGCAACTTCTGTTATTTCTTTCCGTTATTTTTTATTTTGACATGGTGTTTGTTGCCTATTCTAGTTCTCTCGTTATTGTTCGTGACGAATTGGGATTTTATAAAATGTAAATTGCACTCTGTGTTTTCATCACCGTATGCTGTCAAGATATTTATCCGTCTTTCTTCCTTAGTGGTTTTGTGTTGTGGCAAATTTTAAGATTTAAGTAAATTATACTTTGAGTACTTATGTATACCTTATGCAAATTACACAAAATTGATGATTATAATTTAGTTCAGAAGTAATTGTGTGGAGTGTTGTTCACTTAGTTCGGACTATATCAGTCTTTTGGTTAAGCTCAAACAGTCAACAGAAGCACAAGCTTTTTTTAGGTATTCATTCGTATATGTGGTAGAACAATGACAGTACATATCAGGCGTGTTTTAGCATTCCATTTAAATCTGTGAAGATCTTCTATCTCCCTAGAATTATGACCAGACTAATCGTAGTTGAACAACTTAGTATTAAACTTTAGAATGACCAAAAATTGGCAGATCTCTATTGAGAAAATGGATCGAGTTTGTTAACGGTTTTTAGTTCTAGGCATGGTTTAGCATTTTTACCTGATAGAGCAGCGGTGATCATGCAAAGTTATGTTAAAGCAAACTTTTATCCTCTTCATGTCAGTGCTTACTATTCAGATTTTTTTAAAAAACCACAAATCACTTCCTTTTTGTTTTGGTAATATTTTTAGTTAATATATTTGCAGCTTTTTAATTGGATGCGGCAGCATGGGAAGACTAATATTGCTTCCTACAGCAGTTATATAAAGTTTGTTGGGAGGGATTCTAATGCTACAAAGGCCGTAGAGATATACAACAGCATCAAAGACGACTCCACAAAGACCAACGTCTCTGTTTGTAATTCCACTTTATATTGTCTAATCAAGAGTGGCAAGTTTGAAAGCGGCCTTAAGCTATTTAATCAAATGAAGCAGGCTGGTTTAGAACCTGATATTGTGACTTATAGTACGGTATGCTACTCCAATCTCGATTTCCTGAAAAATATATTTTGGATATTTTGGTTAATTGGGTTTTTTTTTTGTTCGTCTACAAAAATACATATATAGAGATATTTGCAACACATGCAAATAGCTGCACCTTATTTGCAACACATGCACACACACACACACATACACACACACACACATAGTTATTGTATATGGTGGCCTTATAATTGTGATCTTCTGTATCTTAGCTACTTTCTGGGTGCACCAAAGTTAAGGGTGGTTACATCAAGGCAATGGAATTGGTTCAGGAAATTAAGTGTAGGAAGTTGCAAATGGATACTGTAATATACGGAACACTTATATCAGTTTGTGCTTCAAACAATCAACGTGAAGAAGCAGAAAAATACTTCAATGAGATGAAGAGTGAAGGTCATTCTCCCAATGTGTTTCACTACAGCTCTTTGCTTAATGCGTATGCAATTGATGGGAGCTACAAAAAGGCCGATGCATTGATCGAAGAAATGAGATCTGCTGGTATAGAATTAAATAAGGTGTTTTTCTACTTCTATTATATGGAACTACTCAATGCTAATATTAAGTCACTAATATAGCATGATTGTTTAGTACATTTCTATATTATACGTCTTTTTTTATTAGCCATGCATACTTCAATGGATATAAAAACTGCAAAATGTATGTGCTAATTATAAAATATAATTAGCTGGCACCTTTTCCTTTTCTTTTAATCTGTACTTAAGAGTGGCAATGCATCTATTTATAAGTATCGAACGCACATCAGTTGTAATTGTGGAATTGACATCTAATTATAATTATTGTAGCATCTACTCACCAAGTTTGTTGTGCATATAATTTTTTTTGCAGATTATTCTAACAACTCAGCTGAAAGTATATGTAAAAGGCGGCTTGTTTGATAAATCAAGAGAACTACTGGATCAACTGCAAGCTCTAGGCTATGCTGAAGATGAGGTAACCTTGTGTTTACTTTTATGTTTCTGCTAAAACTTAAAATGATTATCGTATCTGGCCCTTTAATGTTTTTTTGTTTTACTTGTCCTCTTGTATTGTTCATTTGATAACTAGTACAACTTTGCGTCTGTCTGACATGGACGGAAGGATGAAAGATGTTAATTAGCTAAAATAAAACTTGAATATTAATGTTAATGCTGGTATTATTACGAAAAGTTGTCAAAAGATACACTTCCCTGGAAGCTGCACTCTTTTTGGTAGTTATTATATTTGACAAAAAAATTCAATTCTTCATAAGTTAATATTACTTATTTACTGTGCCATGTCTGAATTGATAGCCCAGTTAGAGTCCACCACTCAAACACCTTTTTGACGAAATATCAAACATTTTAGCCATTTATGCCAATATTTTTTTTTATCATATTACACATAGTAATAGTTGCTACATTTTGAAGTTTTACGGTACCAAAATTATGTGAAAATCAATACTATAGTCTTGCCAAAAAATCAGTACTTAAAGTCAAGTGAAGTGTTGGAATATGAATCAAATAGGTGGGCTTACCTAATCCCTACTTCCTGCAGATGCCGTACTGTTTACTGATGGATGGCCTTGCTAAATCTGGGAAAGTTCCAGAAGCCAAATCACTTTTCGACGAAATGAGGCAAAAAGAAGTGAAAAATGGTATGCATTTCTTTACTTATCTTATAGGTTTTGATAATTTGATCCTACTTAATAGTTTACTTATCATACTAATTACATTCTTTGCTTAAAACATGTGTAGACGGTTTCTCCTACAGTATTATGATTTCAGCCCTCTGCCGCAGCGGGCTCATCGAAGAAGCAAAGATGTTGGCTTGTGAATTTGAGACCAAGTACGACAAGTACGATGTGGTTATCTTGAACTCGATGCTCTGTGCATATTGTAGATCAGGAGAAATGGAGAATGTGATGAAGACGATGAAGAAAATGGATGAGTCATCGATTAGTCCTGATTGGAACACCTTTCACATTTTAATAAAGTATTTCTGCAAGGAGAAGTTGTATTTGCTCGCCTATCGTACGATGGTGGACATGCACAAGAAAGGTCATCAGCTTGAGGAGGTAAAATAAATTGGATGCTTCATTGCTCAGCCTCGCTCGATTTTCTTATTATTGCCTTTTCGTATATTTGCTGTAGGGCCGGAAGTATCATTTTCGGAAAAACTCCATTTTTTTCGGAAGTGAAAAACTAATTCCAATTCCTTTCCAAAAAAATAAAAAACCTGAAAAATCAGAAATCACAATTTTGAGAATTGAAATAAAAAACCTTGTTCCGAAAACAGAAATTTCCGCAGCAGAATCGGTGGAATTTAGAGGTTTCAATTTTTTAGTCACCTATAATATAGAACACATAAAAATAATGAGGTTATAAGTGCAGTTTCTTCCAATCTGGTTCCAAAAAATAAATATGGAAAATTTGGAAATCAGAACTTTCAGAATTCGGAATGAAAAATATTATTCCAAAATCGAGAACATTCAGATTGGAATTGGCAGGATTAGAAAATTCTGTTCCAATTTCTGCCCCTAATTTGTTGTATTTTTTGCTTAAGATTTATTTAACGTGATTAGCTGATGAGAATGTTTCTTCCGTTTATATTATTGTCGTTAGATATTTGCTTCCCGGTCGAGTAATAATAAAATCAACGGTCCATTTCTATTATTAGGCGATTGTCATTTCCTATTTGCACCTGCAAAATTGGTATGATTGTATTTATCTGTTTAGTATCAACCGACAAAGACTAATTTTTATTTTTTTATTTTTATTATATATATATATATATATATATATATATATATATATATATATATATATATATATATATATATATATATAAAATTTTGTGAAAATTACATGCGTATATCCTTGCAACTTTGCATGTAAGTAAATGAATTTTTGATTGCTCTATTCCGTTAGCTTGAGTGAAATAATTTATGGTCGAAATTTCTAATAGGCTTTCCTTGTACAGGATCTCTGTGTTTTTTTGATCCATCATCTCGGTAAAACCGGTGCCCATGCAGAAGCATTTTCAGTGTACAGTATGTTGAAGTATAGCAAGAGAACAATAAACAAGACCCTTCACGAGAAGATTTTACATACTTTACTCGCGGGTGGGCTTTTTAAAGACGCATATGTTCTGGTCAAGGTATGATTCTGTCACGACAATTCTTCAATAGTTTATTGATTCCTGCTATATATATTGATAAATTTATTCACATTTTTTAGGACAATGCAAAATATATATCTGAGTCTGCTATTAGGAAGTTTACAACTACCTTTATGAGAAAAGGCAATATAAACTTGATAAATGATGTGATCAAGTCTATCCACAGCTCTAGTTACAAGATTGATCAGGTAATCATTTAATTACTGAGCCTGTATAATACTTTTTTTTCAACTTTTGATTCTGATTTTTGCATTCTATTTCAGGACATATTTCACATGGCGATTTCTCGTTACATTGAGCAACCCGAAAAGAAGGAACTGCTTCTTCATTTGCTACAATGGATGCGTGGTCAAGGCTATCCTGTTGACTCATCGACGAGGAATTTGATTCTTGAGAATGCCGAGTTGTTTGGACGCAATTCTATTACAGAAATATTGTCTAAGCATTATGCTGCGTCGAAGAGATTTTGAGAGTTTGGAGTTTCAGGTATGCACAAGGGCTATTCTCAAGCCAAACCTTCAATCTGTGGACTTCGATTTTTCTTTTGGTTATCAAATCCTCTTAACGTGTTATATCTTACTGCCTTTTATTGGTTGAACTGTGCAACAGATATATTCACAGTTTAATTCAGCCTACAAGTGATAAAAATTCCTCTCGAAACGAATCCTCAATGAATTTGCTTGTGGTTGGGAATGTGGCCTTATGAAAGTCTACCTTGTGCGCACAAGAGCCTTGGTCTCTGGTTTAATTTATTTTCACGCTGATTCTGCGCAAGGTACAACTTTCTTATACAAGTTGATTTTCCCTCGTGATCTATCTTTTTTGTAATAAGTGACTGATCTATCTGAAGGCTATGAAAAGAACTTGCTATTGTTTCTAAATAATCGAACTTCTTAATTTTTTTTCTACTGCTTGCTCTGCACTGCCTCCAGTTTTAGGTACTGTAACATCTACGATAAAAAGTCGTCGCCAAGTTGAATGCTAGAGATGAACAGTTATCAGATCAATAATTTTGCATGGGAGAACAGGGTTTTCCCGACCTATAAACATATGCTGAAGATACAATGCAATATTGGTATTTAAGAACAAACTATATGTCACTTCTCTTCATTTTATAGGTTCTTGTAAAATATAGAAATATGTAAAAAAAAATCTATTTGTATATATTTGATTCAGCTATTACGAAGTGTTTCAGTTTCAGTAACGCAGACTCGGAAGGCAAAAATTAAAAGAGACCCGTTGTATTATCTCATCACCATTTGTTGTGATCATGTAAAGGAAGGAATTATCTTTCAATGGTTTTTTACTTTTCTGTAAAAGATGTAAAATGACAGGGGAGATCCAACGGTCCACATTCAGTGATCAGCAACATCAGGTATCTCGACAGGGTAACTGTCTATACAATCTGACCAAGCATTTCTCACATCTGAATCAATTTCCGAAACACACTCCCAAACGGCACTGTTACATTTAAATCCACTCCCAAATCCAATCTGCCAAACCCTATCCCCGTTTTTCACCCTCCCCTTCGCCTCGAGATACGCCAGCTCATACCAAACAGAAGAAGACGAAGTGTTCCCAAATCTATGCAGAGTCATTCTAGAAGCTTCTCCATCCTCCCTGCTCAGCTTCAGTCGCCCCTCCACTGCATCAATCACCGCCCTGCCGCCAGCATGTATGCAGAAATGCTCAAACGCCTTCTTGAAATCCGGTACGTAAATCTCTCCCCCTCTCTCCCTATTCAAGAACTTGCACTGAACAACCGACTTTAAATATAAAAACATCTCAGAAATCGGCAAAACCCTCGGCCCTAATTCTGTTATATTCAATTTCAGGGCATTCGCCGCCACATGCAGAAGTGACCTCGATAGAGAAACTCCCACTTCTCCAGTATCATCACTCTGCTGATAAACGGACTGGTAGGCCCTATCATCCGAACCCATATGTGTTCTGAAAAGATATTTGAGTTTGTACTTAGCCCTCGATTGATCTTGCTTCTTGTTGGATAACAAAACCGCAACACCCCCCATTCGAAACAGAGCGTTGGCCAAGAGCATCGACTTGATATTACCATTATACCCACTGGGGGTCACGGCCTCCATGCTCAAAACAAGAGCGAGCGAGTTTTTCGACACTTTTAACAAATCTTTAGCCAATCCAACGGCTACAAGGCCAGCCCCACACCCCATTCCAGAAAGGCTGAAGCTTTTCACGTTGCTTCGAAAACCGAATTTGTTTATAACAGTGGATGAAATCGAGGGTGTGGGGCAGAAGATGCTGCAGTTTGTTATGAGTATGTCGATGCTTTTGGGGTTGACTTTGTGTTTGTCGAGGATTTGGTCAACGGCGGTGAAGAGTACGGTTTCGGTTTCTTGGCGGGAGAAGGGGAGGGAGTTATCGAGCGGGATGCGGTGCAGGGAGAGTGGGAATGCGGACTCGTTTCCGATTCCCGATTTTTCTGCCATTTTGACCTGGAAGTCAATTGTGTCTCTCGGTTGGATGCTGTAGATTTCGAGGTGTTCGGCGAAGTTAGCCATGGAGACACGGAGGTGGGAAGGTGGGCGGTAGCAGATGAAGTCGATTAGGTAAACGGGGCGGGGTTTGGTGGAGAGGAGGTAGATTAGTACGAGGAAGGTGATGGTGGCTGCTGCTATTATGAGTGGAGGGTAAGTGAAGGTGGGGATTATTGAGTTTTCTGAAATGACTGACATTGTTTTTTTTTTTTGATAATTTTTTTTTGAAAGAGAGGTTGATTAGCAAATTTGCATAAGCAGGATCGAGTTATTTAATTTGTGTGTGATGGTCATGGATATTGCATGTTGGGCTTTATTAGTGGCGTGCATTCTGGGTTCGTGTGCTACTTCAAATTGGCGTAAAGCTAGAAAAATGCTTGATGAACCAACCTACTTCTATTTTCTTGTCAAGGTCGAAAACCAACTATATATTTTTATTTTTATTTTATTTTGAAAGAAATGAATTTAAATCATGCTACAAATATAGCAAATTCAAGTTTTAAAATTTATTATCCAAACAAACTCGACTAATTTGTTATTATTGATATGCATTTCTTTTACATTTCAAAAAGTATTTTTCATTCCAATTTTCGCACCAATTTTTGGAAACATAATTGGAATTGTATTGGTAATTCCAATTTCCGATCTGATTTTAGATCCACATGTCTCGATTGTTTTTTGAAATACATAATTTAATTTAGTAATAATGTAATTTATGTTATATTTTATATGAAAGATATGAATACCGAAATGACAAGTAAATTATAACCTTAGAAAATATTAATTGGTACTAGAAATTTTTTGTTGCATATTTCCTGCGTAATCAATTCTTTTGACCGGTCGTTTCGAGCTTCCACTTATTCCGGATTGCTAACGTGGTTTGGTACTTAGATGACGCCAATGGAACAAACTGCTGGAGATTCATCCAATTTCGATCCCCTAAAGGCAAGTGCGTAGGCTATGGAATCCCAAATAGAGCTCCTTCGGCTCTAAACAGCTGTTGTGCTTAGCTTATTTGGTCGATCAGCTACTCGACCAGCTATTGACCTAATTGGGAGCTTTTCAGTCAAGGTCGTCGGATTTTTAGGTCCTTTTGCAAGGGTCCAAATCATTCCATTGAGGAGAAAGCAGGAGTTCGTCCATATATATATAGTACTATTGATTAGGGTACAGATTCGTTTTGGCTCTTTTGAATTTTCTTGCATTTTTCTATAACATTTCGAAAAAGATTTAAAAATATTGTGAAGATTCGCTTTATATCCGAATTTGGAAAAATAGATTATAAATCAATGTAATTTCTGAAATTTTCAAAATTCATCTCCGAAGTTGGAATGAATTTTTGCATTTCGATTTTTTTTAGAATGGAAATTGAAACCCATTTTTTACTATCAAAGATATTTGGAAATTCTCCAAAACATAAAAATATATATAAAAAAAAAAAAAAAAAAAAAAAAAAAAAAAGACATTTTCGGTCCATTCTATCCGAATTCCATTCCTTGTCCAGAGTAATAAAATTGTACCAATGTTACATTATAAGCTAGTATTTACATTTTAAATATAAGCTTCAAGCCTTGAACACTGTGTTAAAGATTAGAGTAAAAAGCAGTTTGCTCCCTAAACTAATGCCCGTTTTGCACTTTGCCCCCCAAACAATTTTTTTTTGCACGGTTTTACCTAAACTCGTGCTTTTGTTGCACGTTGCCCTTAAAACGGTATATTCCGGTGATTTCCGCCGGAATACTAGGCATGTGCGAATCACGTGAGTTTGATAGGGGCAAACTTGTCCATTCACATGCATTCCCTCTTTTTCTCCATCCTCTTTCTCTCTGTTTTTATATTTTCACTTTTTTTTTTTCTTTTTCTTTTTTTTTTCTTTTGTCATCTCCGTAATCTCTCTCCTCAAATTCTCAAATACACAGAAGCAAGTTCTCCATTTCTCCCCTTGATTAGTCTTCTTTTTCTTCCCCATCCTTTAATCACTTATAGTGCAGAAGAAAATACATCCCTCAATTTCCTCCTTGCCGCCTCCAATTTTCCCGTCCTTTTTGTACAAGAATTATGGACATGAGAGGATTGTACATCCTTCTTTGTGATGGATACCCAACCCGAATCGTTGCTCCCACTGAATGTAATTATTTAGTAAGCAAGAACCCACTAATTCATATTGAGTTTATTGGCTTAAACCATTGAATTCACAGCCATCTCTTCAAGATTGTAGAAAAAAAAAAACCACTTTGCTTTTTCATCTTAATTAAATAAATAAAAACTCCATTGTTGTCTTCAGTAGCCAAAAAAAAACTCCATTGTTGTTTAATGTTTTTGAAGGTTAATGTTTGTGTGATGTTATTGTTTGGATTTTGGATTGGGGTACAATTTTATATTCTCAGAATGTAAGAATTTCTTCGTCGGGAGTGGATTGAAATAAAATGGGAAAATTATTTTCTTCAGATTCGAGAATTGAGGATTCTTTCGAA
>NW_012194309.1:638517-686150 GCF_000504015.1 Erythranthe guttata | reverse complement strand
TGTGAGAATGATGTAGGTCACAGGGGAGAAAATCTGCGTAAAAAATGGAGGATGAAGGATGGCGTTGGGAGAGACGAAGGGGAATGAAGAATATGAGTGAAGTGACAAGTTTGCCCCTGCCTAACTCACGTGAATTGCACATGTCTAGTATTCTGGCGGAAATCACCGGAAAATGCCATTTTTAGGGCAACGTGCAACAAAAACACAAGTTTAGGTAAAAACGTGCAAAAAAAAATTGTTTGGGGGGCAAAGCGCAAAACGGGCATTAGTTTAGGGGGCAAACTGCTTTTTACTCTAAAGATTAATTCATCTCAATTTTATTGAAAGCAATCTCACAGTAGCAACTAGCAAGCACCGGCGGCGAAAAATGAGCAGTCGTTACCCGGCGCCGATAACCCTGACCCGAACCCGCATAGGATGGATAGGCATCGGCGTTATGGGCGGTGCGATGGCCTCCCGCCTCATCGCCGCCGGATACTCACTCTCCGTCTACGCCCGCACCCCCTCCAAAGCCACCTCCCTCCTTTCCCTCGGCGCCACCCTTGCCCACTCCGCTGCCGACCTCGCCGCCTCCTGCGACATTATTTTCACCATGATCGGCCACCCCTCCGACGTCCAAACCCTAATTCTAGACACACTTATTCCGGCCATCACTCCCGGCACCGTCATCGTCGACCACACCAGCAGCCACCCCGCACTCGCCAGGCGAATCCACCTCTCCGCCCTCGAGAGCCGCTGTCACTCCGTCGACGCCCCCGTCTCCGGCGGCGACGTAGGCGCTCGATCCGGCAAATTGGCAATTTTCGCCGGCGGCGATGCTGACGTGGTGCAGTGGCTGAAACCCTTGTTCGATGTATTAGGGCAAGCGACCTATATGGGGAGTGCCGGGAAGGGGCAAAGCTGTAAAATCGCGAATCAGATCACCGTGGGTGGGAATCTAGTGGGATTGAGTGAAGGATTGGTGTTTGCCGAAAAGGCCGGATTGGACAAGGTTAAGTTCCTGGCGGCGGTGAGTGGCGGCGCCGCAGGGTCCGCTGCCATGGAATTGTTCGGGAAGAGGATGATTGATAGGGATTTCAGGCCCGGTGGTTTCGCGGAGTATATGGTGAAGGATTTGGGGATGGGGGTAGATGTGGTTTTGGAGGAGGAGGAGGCGGCGGCGGTGGTGGTCCTGCCCGGAGCGGCATTGTCAAAGCAGTTATTTTCCGGCATGGTGGCGAACGGAGACGGGAAGTACGGGACGCAGGGCGTTATTACCGTTATAGAGAGAATCAACGGAGTTAATCACGATTAAGGTTAGATGGAATTAAGCTCGGTAACGAAATTTTGGCGTTGCATTTTCAGTTGAATGAATCTATTGAATTGTGTTTATATATTGCTAGAATGAATTGTTCATTGAAAATATAACTAGAAACTTTTGTTACTGCTGAAGATTTTTTTTTTTTTTTCAGATTCTTGTTGCATTGCGTTTGTTATTGGCAACTAATATGCTAGGCAATTAAGAAAATAATAGATGATATTTAGTTCAGAATCAAGCATTGATATTATACTATATTCATTTTTACATTTTGAAATTTATTATTGGGACAATTTGCTATACAACCATGTACTAGAATTTTCTTTCAAATAAGGGCAAGTCACATTCCGCATTAAGTTAACAGCCCCCGCCACCAACCATTTCAGTATTAATGATCGGACCAAAATTTCCCTTTCGTAATTACTTGTTGAGTGACAATTATGTAATTACTTGATGAGTGACAATTCTATGATTATTATTGAATGGTAGTTATATAATTACTTGGTGAATGACAGTTATGTAATTACTGTTAGACGACAGTTCTGTAATTATTTGTCGAGTGACAGTTCTGTAACTACTGTTGAGTGGCAATTCTGTAATTATTTGTTGAATGGTGGTTCTGTAATTACTGTTCAGTGGCACTTCTGTAATTACTGGTAAATGGTTGTTATGTAATTATTATTGAGTGACCGTTCTGTTATTATTTGGTGATTGACAATTCTGTAACAACTCGTTGTGTGGCAATGCTGTAATTATTGTTGAGTGATAGTTCTCTAATTATTTGGTAAATGACAATGACAATTCTGTAATTACCTTGTAATTACCTGATGGGCGACAGCTCTGTAATTACATGCTGAATGGCAGTTCTATAATTATTTGTGAGTGAGTGAGTGAGTGACAATTCTGTAACTTAAAAAGAAAAATATAATTTTTGGGATTGGTAGAGATGGAAACGAAACCTTGTCATTTCAGGAATTAATGGCACAAAGAAAAATGGGAAAGAAACTGGAAGCCCAAATACGCCGAATATGTATATACCCGACAAAATCAGCATCGGGAAATTTGAAGTCCGTGACAGAGGCGAGCCGTACGCGTAGGTGGTAGAAGCGGCGGCGTCGATCTTTGCTGTGGCGTGGCTCTATTGATCGCCTGTCTTGGACAACAAGCGGCGCGACGGTGGCGTACAAGCTTCAAGGGAGACGGTGGCGGTTTCTGTCGATAGAGAGGTGAGATGAGGTGTTTGTCCGGAAAATGAAAAACAGTAAAAGAGGAAAAGAAATTCGCCCGCATTACTTTTTGCTGGAAAATGAATGAAACGGTGTCGTTTTGCAGGCATTTTGGAAGGGGAAAAAAAAGGAAAAATAAATCGGAGAGTCGCTTTTCAGGAGCACGACTCGTATATAGTATTAATTCATATGAGCTAATTGCATGGAACCCCTGTGTAATTTCAAATTGCTATTAAAAAAATTAGCACATACCCCATGTAACAACAAATTCTTATCTGCAATTTAGACAAACAAGAAAAACTTGCACAAAAATAATTTATTGAATTAAAATAAAATATTGCGGGTTACAAACTCTAATTTAATCCTCTGATTCTTCTCTCTAGAACGATGTATGTTTTGACTTTGAATTTTGGAGTCGGGTCGTTGACTTGATCTTCTCCGGATTTGATTTGGATTTGAATAACGTCTTCGAGGGTCTTGCGACTTGAATCTCGGATCGAACGCTGAACTTTGACGAGTTTTGACTTGAAGATCTTGGGGTTCTTGATGGATTTGGCCCTTCAATCTACCTTCGATCTTGATTTGTCGAAGAACGCCCTCAAGCCCTCAATTTGATTGACTTGAAGATCTTGGAGTTCTTGATGGATTTGGCCCTTCAATCTTCCTTCGATCTTGATTTGTTGAAGAACACCCTCGATTTGATGTTTGATGAAGAACGCCTCAATCTTCCTTCGATCTTGATTTGTTGAAGAACACCCTCGATTTGATGTTTGATGAAGAACGCCTTGAATTTGTTGAAGAACGACTTGAATATTGTAGAGAGAATTTTCTCCTACGGTTTTTCTTCTTCTTGAGTTGTGTTTTGAATTGTGTAGAGAGGGTCCCTATTTATAGTGGTAGAATAAGAGTCCTACTTAAAGTCTACTTGATGACGTGGCGCGATTTGATTGGCTCTCTTTAAATTGATATTTATTTCTTATAACTTGGAAGAGAAGAAATAATCCTATTGGCCAATAATTAATTGATAATTATCTCCATAACTTATTTTGTAAGATAAATTATAATTTAATTTAGACACAATTTAATTGGCTAATTTAATTAACCAATTAATTAATTTTATGCGTCTACAAATGCCCCCTCGAGACTTGTTCACGGACAATGCATCTTGGAGTGGATGAGTCTCGATAATTGCTCAACTTTGATTGCAGCTTGATCTATCAAAGAACATATGTCTTTTGAAATCATGACTGAACTTAGAGAGATTCTAAGTTGCCTACGTACCCTATAAAGGGATCAAGTCATAACGTAGTTCAAAATATATCCTTTTGAGGGATGTCGTGCACAGTTTATACTCATGTGGACAAGGAGAAACATTTGCAGTTTAAGCTCGTACTGAAGGAGCATTTGACTTGAATTCGTAGATAGTTTATGCTCGTATCAAGGATGCTTGACTTGATTTGGACATATAGATAGTTTATGCTCGTATCGAGGAGCCTTGACTTGATTTGGATATGTAGATAGTTTATGCTCGTATCCAGGAGCCTTGACTTGATTTGGATATATAGATAGTTTATGCTCGTGTCAAGGAGCATTGACTTGATTTGGATATATAAGTAGTTTATGCTCGTATCGAGGATGACTTGATTTGAATATATAGATAGTTTATGCTCGTATCGAGGAGCCTTGACTTGACTTGGATACATAGATAGTTTATGCTCGTATCAAGGAGCTTTGATTTTATTTGAACTTGTAGACATTTTAAACTCGTGTCAAGGAGTGCTTCATTTGATTTGACTTGTCATATTGCATAGGGTGTTGCTTCTTCAAAAGACTTGCCCCCATCCTCATGATTTTCTTGTTCTTCTTCAAGATGCACTTCTTTGAGCTGGTACGGCTTTTGGAATGGTGATTCTTCAATTTGATTTGCAAGTATGCTCAACTCCATATCATGTGCTCGAGTGGCCAACTCTTCAAAACTTTTAGGTTGAATTACTTGAAGGATATATCGGAGTCCCCATTGCATTCCTTGGATGCACAGTTCAATAGCTGATGTCTCAGACAGTCGATCCTTGCAATTGAGACTCAAATTTCTCCAACGTTTGATGTGGTCGATGACAGGTTCCTTCTTCCATTGGCGGGAATTGGTGAGCTCAATCATGCTGAATGTTCTTCGAGTGCTGTAAAAGCGGTTGATAAATTCTTCCTCTAAGTGCTTCCAACTATCGATGGAGTTTGCCCCCAAATCAATGTACCAATCAAACGCGTTGTCTTTGAGAGATCGGACGAATTGCTTGACGAGGTGATCTCCGTACGTCCCGGCATCATTGCAAGTCTCGACGAAGTGTGCCACATGTTGCTTGGGGTTGCCTTTCCCGTCAAATTGTTGAAACTTTGGAGGTATATAGCCCATTTGCATCCTTAGATTATCAATCCTTTGAGTGTATGGCTTGACATAGGTTGATGGAGACTTCGAGCTTTCTTCCAACTTGTCTTTGATGGTTCCACTGATCAGCGTCATCACTTGATCTACATGAATCATCCCTTCTGGAGAAACTTGAAGTTCTTGAGCTGGAGCCTTCTCGTTTTCAACTGGTTGTTGCTTTGTGGATGTATCGACTTCTTCTTGAACCTCTATCTGATTCTCCACACCTTGACTAGCATCGGCTTTGTCCATCTTGTTGATCAACTCGGCAATTTGAGAATCTCGTTGTTGAACATGCTATGCGAGTCCCTCATTTTTGGAACATCGGTTCTAAAATAAATTTGAACTAAATGATCAATAGATATTTTTGAAATTTTCTAAACATTGGGGTCCCTAGATATTAATTTATAACATCTTAATTACTTATTTTTATTCTAAAATAAGAATCAATATTTATTAGTATATTCAAGTTTATAAATATTTTTGAAGTCTATTGCTATAAAAATTATACGTCACGGGAGGAAGTGAACCAGCAAATCATATTGTTAATTTTGAATTTTTGTCCATATTTTTAGTTACTTTATATTCATACATTTCAAAAAATATTTCGGGGGCACTGCCCCCGAACCCCCATAATCTTTATTTTCTTCATTTTTAGAAAAAAAATATAAAATATTTTTTTTACTACATACAATTTCGAACACCCATTAATAAAAAAAAATGGTTCATAAAATTGGGGGCCCTGTTTTCAGTTTTCAGTGCTTTAAACCTCGCCTAGGGCCCCCGAATTCCCAGGAACGGGCCTGCGTCAAACCTACCTTGGACCAGCCCGCACCCTTAGATCTCGCCGGAAGAACTTTCCCGCATTCGCCGTTCTCGCCAGAAAACCATGGTTGAAGGACGCAAGGGCTGAAAATCCTCCATTATCGACGAATGCCGGAGAGCTGGGGTTCTTCAAGAACTTTGCGGCGGCAAAGAGAAATTTGCGATGGAGGAGGAGATAGTCATGAAGGCGAAGAGGGAATAACCTCTGCTATGGACGGTGTCACCGGCAAGAAGAGTGGAGGAGGCGGTTGGTGGAAGGAAAGGGGAGGCGGTGGAAGAAGAAATTTGGGAAAGAAGACGACGTATTTATTACTTCAGATTTTTTCTTTTACTTGTTTGTTTTAAGAAATTTTGAAAATTGCAATTTAATCCAAAAGAATTAATTGTTTATATTAAGCATCAATTAGATTTATCTTTATTTATAAAAGAACTTCAGAAGGTATTTTTGACTTTTCATGTCAGAAAATACATTCTCAGTCGTACAATCCGCATGTGATCACACGACATGTTTTCAGGGGCTTTTTGCTTTGACTAATTTTCTAGGGGGTTTATGCCAATTTTTTTAACATAAGGGTCTTTTTAGCCATTCTAAATTACACATGGGTGGTTTTTGCAAAATACTAAAATGCTATTTATAGAACATTTTTTACCGGCTTGCAGTGCGACTTTATTTCATTTGTAACTTTTCTTCAAAAAATTCAAAATCCTCTCAAACCCTATCCAAGGCCCTTCGAATTCCTGCGAATTAAACGAGCAATTCAACAACGATTTAAGGTAAAACTCGAACTCGAAATCGTTAATCCAATGTTTTGTAGTAGTATATTAACAAATTTCGTCGAAAATCTATACGTTTTCAGTATTTCGAAGAAATTCGAAACTTTTCTGAAAAAAAATTGCGTTTCGTGTAAAAAATCACGAAATTAAAGGGCTAATTTCGTGATTTTTTCCACGCAATTAGCAGAGGATTGTTTGTTTTTCTTACGTTTCGTGCAAAATCTTACGAAACGAAAGCTTACATTTCGTGAGATTGCTCACGAAATTAAAGCTTTTGTTTCGTAAGATTTTGCACGAAACGTATGTGTTTATGAAATTTTGCAGTTATTTCGTGGAAAAACACACGAAATTAGTGCTTTTATTTCGTGAACACAAACACAAAATGTAAGCATTAATTTCGTGTATTTTTCCACGAAATAACTGCAAAATTTCAGTTTTTTTTTTAAGATTTGTTTTATTTATTATTATTTTTTAGACTGACGTTAATAGTGTCTTATTTAACAGATGGCATGCAAAGGCAAATCAAAGGCAATTATGCGAGCAGTTCGTGAAGAGGCTGAGCATCAAGAGCGCGAGCGCGAGCGCGAGCGCATGACTATGTCTACAGGACGTAGGCGAGAGGCTGAGAGAGCTGGTGAAGCCAGATCATCGGTTGCACATCCCGATGTTGGGTCTTCTCGTGCTATGGAGGAGGAGGAGGAGGAGGATGCTATGGACCCCATTAACGAGACTGAGGTTGTAGCTCATGGAGGTCGTGGAGGCCGAGGACGGGGCCGTGGAGGTCGTGGTGGTCGAGCTCATACTCGAGTCAATCCGGATGTGCTAGATGGTCCATTTCCCGGTGGCCCGCGGGATCCGTCTTTGATTCCGAGTTTCAAGTCGCACGTAGCGGCATATATTTGAAGGGAAGAAGTAAGTTAATTACTTGTTTTAATTTTAATATTATAATTTTTGTATCTTATATTAAAATATTTTTATAGTTGATTAATTAATATGTTTTCTAAATAAATGATTGCAGGAACGTCCGGTTGGACGACTGGAGTCCCGTATAAACTCCATGAACCAATTCAACTACGAGAAGATAACAGCTGCCCTAGAAGACATAGATGTATTCGTAGACAAGCATTTTCTGCGGATGACCGGTTTGTATCCCCTAGCCCGATGTTATTTACCGCGCATAGATGGTCCGCTGTTGTTTGCATTCGTGGAGCGGTGGCAGCCGGAGACGAACAACTTCCATATGCCGCGGGGAGAGATGACTATCACGCTCCACGATGTCCAGATGATTCTAGGTGCCAATGTGGATGGACGGGTGGTCGCGCCTAGGTACGACGAGGCCATGGAGCGGACAAATTGCGTGTATTTGTTGTCCGAGGTATTAAACCTCGATTTTGAGGAGATTGATGAGACATGGAAGCATGGGGCCCCCACATGGAGGATTATACAGAGATAGTTGCTGATGCCCGACACGCCCATGAGACGTCGAGTTCAGATATATCTGGTGTTTCTCCTCGAATCGATTTTATTCCCCGACAAGACATGTGATAGGGTGAAGCCGTGGTATATGCACGTGCTCGAGGATTCAGTGCTTGATCATGTCGGCACGTATTCGTGGGGTTCGGCATGTTTGGCCAATCTATACAGGGAGCTAGGTATATGCAGTCGAGCACAGTCGATGAGCTTGGCGGGTTGCACCACCCTTCTTCAGATAAATTTAAATATATTTTTGTACTTATTTTGTTCATAATGTTTTTAAATTTATATATTCTCTATGTTTATTTGCCTAAATATTTTTAAATAAATATTGCAGTGTTGGATATACGAGTATTTCCCGAGATTCCAGCCGCCGGAGGAGAGCGAGCGGTACCGCGAGTTTCAGCCTCGATGTAAGAGGTGGAACGCGCCGCCAAAAGCGGGCACGGTCGAGCATATTCAAGGTTTACTCGACAATATGACAGCGGATGATGTAACTTTTTTATATTTATGTATTTATATTTTTTTTAAATATGAATTTTTTGATTTAAGTGTTTATATTTTTTTTAAAGATGAAATTTTTCGATTTTATGTAATTGTAGTTTGTTTAAATATGAATTTTTCGGTTTATGTTTGTAGTTTGTTTAAATATGATTTTTTTTATTTATGTATTTATATTGTTTTTTGTTTAGGTCGAGTGGCTACCGTATGGTCGGGATATACACGAGAGTATCCCTCGTACGTTGTATCATGGCACGATCCAGTACATGTGGGTCGTAGAGCCGTATATGCCTGATCGTTGCGTCCGACAGTTCGGGTGGGTTCAGTATATTCCGCGCGGCTTGATTCCATCGATGGAGTCATGTTCACGCGGTCCCAAAGGAGGTGCATCGTACAAAGTCAACTACCCATTTTCAGGTGGTATGTGAAACATGGTCCAGGCTCATTCCATTCGTGCCAACATATACAAGACGGCACGACAACGGGGGAAAGTCGACGAGCACTACATGGAGTGGTACACCGATCGGACTCATCTGAAGATCAACAACTCCGACGTAGGCCCGACTCTAGTGCATCGAGAGAATGTGAGGCCACCAGATCAACCGGCTTATTACCAGATAGTACGTGCACTGTACCCGATCACTAGGAACACTGGACAGGACTGGATGCAGCAGTTTGCCGATCTACGTGCCGACCTTGGAGATATTATGAAGCCCGCCGCCCGATATATTGGCATCAACCAGGACAACGACAACGACGACGACGATCATGAGGTGCAGCCGCCGAGGAGAGCGAGACGGTAGTTCATCGGTTTTTTTTGCCAGTTATGTATTTTTATGAACTATTTAATTTTAAAGTTTATTTTTATTATTATTAGGAACTAATTATTTAACTAATCTTGTTTATTATTATTACGAACTATTTAATTTACTAGTTTGTTGTTTTGTATTTTAATTCACTAGTTTTATGATTTGAATTTAGAAACTACGTACAACTTAAGCAATTAAAATACACATTTAAACAACCTTACAAACAACCTTACAAATTTAATCATTCCAAACACATAGGTTAAACATATAAATGCAAAACACAACGCTACAAATTTAAATATTCCAAAACATAAATTAAACATTAAAATGCAAAATTAAAACAAATACAAATTTAAACATAAGTTAAACTTTCAAATACCCGGCAGATGGTTATGATTACCATTACTCACACTCAATCGCCATAATCCATCCTCCGTTGATTTTTTGCCAATTAACCTGAACGGACAAGAACGTTTCTTCAATAGTACGTGTCGTCCAGATTGATATCTTGCACAAGTTAAATTATGGTATTTTTCTGATTTACAATGATTAATCAGTCGATGATTATGACTAATTGTTGTGTCTTTTGCCCACATAATTAACGCTTCTCTACTATCACACACAATACCACGTTCAAAGAAGTGACTATGATCGTGAGATTGTTCTTTTAGTTCCTGCATAAATATTTGAAATTAAAAGACACTATTTAAGGGATTTCGTAGAAAAAACATACGAAATAAGAGCTTCCATTTCGTCGGTTTTACTACGAAATGTAAGCTTTAATTTCGTATGCTTTTCTACGAAACAAACAACAAACGAGTTTAAGACATATTTCGTATAGTATTAAGCATATATTTCGTGTGTTATAACACGAAATGTCTAAAAACGTTGGAAATGAACAAAAAACGTGTATTTTCACCTCAAAATCGAAGCCGTTGTAATCCATGTCAATAATACTTGTGCTCTAACTGATATTGGTCGAAAAATGACTGAATTTGAAAAATTTCAAGAATTAAAGGTTGAGAGTGTTTGAAAGGGGGTTTGGATAAGATTTGGAAAAGAAAAAAAAAATGAATTATTTTGCACTGCAAGTGGTAAAAACCGCACTGATAATAGCAAAGCCCATGAAAATATCATGGGTAATTCATTCACGTCCAATACATTTCAATTCACGTGCTCAAATGAGTTATGAGCTACAAAATGTCAAAAATCGAATATAACGTGGAAAAGTGTCTCAACTCCCAATATCGTTTTGTTGACACGGCTCTTTTTCATTATTTAATTCTTTTTGCCAGAAAAATAATAATAATAAATAGTAATTAATCTTTAATTTGTTTTGCTATAAATAGGCATACCATCGTCAATTGCTTATTGTGTGTAATATATAATATATACATATATACAGTTAGTTGTGTTATTCCATATGGAGTTGAATCTATCTCCCCAGATGGCTGACACAACCATATTCGAAGGAGATGGCGGCGGATACTACATTTGGACGGATGCCAAGTCTCCGGCGCTGGTGGAGGCGGAGCTCGCCGCCGGAAAACTAGTTCTGCAGCCACGTGGCTTTGCTCTTCCTCACTACGCAGACTCTCACAAGATTGGTTATGTTGCTCAAGGTAATTTATGTGATTGGTTGGTCTTCTTTAGATCCCCGGTCAACGATTGTTTGGTATGATCGTTGACTTTTTATCGAGTTATATTCTACCGTATAAACGTATGAATATATATATATATATATATATATGTGTGCGCGCGCGCGCGCGTGTGTTTTTGCGAGTTTGTAAATTTAGTTAAAGATGAAAAACTATCTAAAGTAATATCTAAAAGATCTACTGAAACTATGTTCGATAAGATTAAGGTGGTGTTTGCAAAATCTTTTAGAAATAGATTATGAGCTTTTTTTTTTCTCATATATATCTGTTTTAGGTGTTTGTAAAATTGATTTTAGCTTTTGCTTCTCTTAAAATAAGTTGTTTTAAGCTATAATTTTAAAAGTAATTCATGTACCTGCTTTTTCTATATAAATTGATATCGCTACTTTTTTTTAATTTATAAAAAAAGGCCCAATTGCATTTTAGAAAAGTCATAGTTGACTATATACATTTCGTACATAATTCAATAAGTTTTGATTAATACTTTTAGGCCGCGTTTGGATTAAGAGATTTGAAATGAATGGATTTCGAAATAGTCGGAAGGATTTGAAATGACTTCAAATGTAAAAAAAATCTAAAAATCTCCACAATTACTAAAGAAAATAACTAAAAATATGAGTTATGGATCTAAAATTTCTCGGCGAATGATTAAATCGAAACCAAATCGATCAATGGATTTGTTGCTACGGATGAAATCCCTCCTTTAAAAAACATTCAATGTAGGTACATGCACCGTTGGATTGGTATCGCCAACCAACTCCGAAGAGAAAGTCGTCATAATCAACAAAGGGGAGGCGATTCCGGTATCCGCCGGGACTATTTCGTGGTGGTTCAACGGCGGAGATTCCGACGTAACCCTAATATTCCTCGGCAAAGGCAGCCAATCGTACAATCCAGGACAATTCAACTACTTCTTTCTCACGGGAGCCATTGGTTTAATGGGAGGTTTCTCGACCGAATTCATCAGCAAAATTTACAATTTCGACGAATCGGACTTGCAAAAGCTGGCGAAGAGCCAAGTGAATCCGTTCATTATCAAGCTTGGTCCGGAAATAAACATGCCCTCCGAATCCAATTGCACCGTTGGAGGATACGTTTTCAATTTCGAAAACGAATTTTTTTCCAACGCGAATACTATTGAGATGACGGCCAATAATTTTACGATGCTCGATAAAATTGGGCTTAGTGCCGGTGTGGTGAAAATCGAGAGCAACACTATTATGAGCCCTTCTTACAGCACGGACTCGGCACAAAGGATATTTTACGTCACGAAAGGGAGCGGTCGCGTTCAAATCGTCGGCCTTAACGGGAGCCAGTCGTTGGATGCGATTTTGGAGGAAGGTCAGATATTTGTTGTGCCTAAGTTCTTTGCTGTAACTCAGTTAGCTGGTGAAAATGGATTGGAATTCTTCAGTGTTTCCACTTCTCCAAGGTAAATCTTGTTCGCGCATGCACTTTTTAGCTCGAATTTGTTTGGCTAAGCTTATTTTAAATATCTGGTGATTTGTTTTTCAAGAGGTGATAAATTGTTACGTTTTATTTTTAAAATTATTTTTAAAAATATTTGGATACTGAATTTATAAGTTATTTTTACTCATTAAAAGATCTTAAAATGAAAATGTGTAACTTTTTAAAAAATATTTGAATAATGAATATATAATTTGTTTTTACTCATTAAAAGTTCTTACAATGAAAAGGTGTAACTTTTTAAGAAATATCTTATCGGCTCTTCAATAACTTATTTCTTGATTTGTTCAATTCATTTTTTATTAAATTAGGGTAAATTACGGTCACCCTTGAGTTAAGGTCAAATTACGAAAAAACTCCACATGTTTGGGTAATTATAACCACCACCCCCTCAATTGTGCATTGTCTTATGAAAATATCCCGAGTTCAGTAGGTAAATTTGACACGGCAAAGGGGAACGTGTAAGACAATACATAGTAGACGAGTGATTGTAATTACCCAAACAATAGTGCTTTTTTTTTCTCGTAATTTAACCTTATTTTCGGGGAGTGAGCGTAATTTGCTCAAAAAATCACCACACATATTTTAAAAAACTTATAAGCTGTTATACATCTTATACGCTGTTTTGAACAACTTATATACATAGCTTAATCACACTTCACTATGTTGTTTAATTACCTCATTGCTCGCCAAGCAAGCAGTGAGTTTTAAGAGATGAATTTATTTAGCTTTAAATCGTATAAAAGTTGGATGTAATAACAATTAAAGTAAGCGTGTGAGGGACCAGAATACCAATAAAAAACGTGTTTTTCGTTACTTGAAGAGAAAAGAAAGAAAAAAAACGTGTTTTTATTGCAGGCCGGTACTGGGGCAGCTAGGTGGGATCGCATCGGTCTGGAAAGCGTTATCTCCACCGGTTCTACAGGCGGCACTCAGCATTTCTCCTGATTTCGTCAAAGATTTCAAGTCGAAGATTGAATAAAAAACGTGTCTTTGTTAATTTAATTATTTTTAAAATAATTATGATGAACTGTGGATTCTATTTCATTACAAAGAGCATGCATTTGTGGAGGGTGTGTGTGTGACGTATTTTAATTTTAGTATCTATTTGCATGTAATAAATTACGGAGTTATGCAGAAATTTTACAAAAAGATGACTACAATTTCATCCTTGAAGTAATATTTGATTTTATTAAGGAAGAGATTTTTTAGACATTTCCCTTGTAATACAAACATTTAATACAAATTTTAATTTGATAAACAAAATGTCTTAATGACTAAATAATTGAAGTCCCGCGAACAATGTGCTTCAAGAAAACATTGGGGGATCCGTACACGTGAACTATGCCGGGTTTGATCCGGCGGAAACCCTTCCGACGCTCAAGTCAGATGTACGGATCGTGGAGATAGTAGAGAGAATAAAACTCTAGATTGTTGGTGAATAATAAAACGTACCTTAACAAATGAGTAAAACATCTATTTATATGTCGATGATTGGGGTGGGCTTACTTTGTTGGGCCCAAGCCTTATTTTGAAGGTGATTGGGCTTTCGTATAGTGGGCCCAATTATAGGTGCTTGGGTTTTCGTGTATTGGGCCTAATTATTAGATAAATTAGGGACCCATTGGGTCGGCCCAATTAGGTATATCACTTGAGTAGAGCGAGGACGAAAATTGCAAAACCCGCCCCATTGCCATCATCACTATATGAGATATGCAATTTAAGGGTGTAATTTGCCAATTTTAAAATTGAAGGGCCTAAAGAGACAATTTATATTATTTCAGGGTGGCAAAACGCAATTCACCCAAAATTTTCCTTCATTTTCAGGCATATTTTACTTGTCGATATCGGGTCAACCCGATCCATTTGAAAAAAACCCTGACTCACTGAGAAATTGAATTTCTCACTCTCAAGGCGGGAGAATTACCACCGCCCACCGGCCCACGAATCCACTTTCTCTGTAATCAGTCGCCGGAAAAGCTCGAACTCTTGGCTAGAACTCACATCAGTTTCAATCACCACCGCTGCAAGCGAATTGTGAAAAAAAAATGTCGAAGTTCGAGTACCCAAGGCTCCCCCGCCACGAGATCATTGCGGTACTGGCCGAATCCCAAATCGCCGCCGTGTCGGAGGCGGACCTCCTCCACCCCGACCCCGACTTCATATGCAACCTGTACACGCACATTTTCCTCCACATGGACGCTCTCCAGCAGTAAAATTCCCAAACCCTATCTCCTGCTTTTTTTTTTTTTTGGATTCCTTAAATTGCAAACGATTTGTAACCACCGTAATCTCCAGGGAGGATCCGGGGCAGGTGGAATTCGGGGCGCTGGAGCAGCTTGAAAACCCGGATTACCATGCGCACTCAGTTCAGGTCATTAATTTGTACGAAAAAATCCGAAAATTTATCGCCGCCGTCAATTGCCCTAGAGCCTTCACTCCTAAAGACTTGATGAAGCCGGAGACTGAACGCACGGAGCTTTTTCTCGGCGCCCTACTCAATTTTCACCTCCACAGGTTAAATGCTTTACTATTTCGAGGAATTTGTTCATTTTCAGTAGCTTGAAATCCTGTGTGTTATTTGTTTTTTTTTTTTTTTTTTTGGTTAGACACACGAAACTGAATCTATTGAAGCCAATTGGGGATGATTTGGATGCTTTTGAGGAGAGACGAGTAGCCGCTGAAGCTAGAATATCACAGGTACCATTGGGAAACTGATTTTTTTTGCAGATACTTATGTTGGATAAGTTTTATATGCATTTACTTTTTGAATATCTCAGTTGAATGCGGAGATAGCAGAGTGTGAGGAGTTGA
The DNA here is from genome assembly GCF_000504015.1 of Erythranthe guttata. The sequence goes on along the minus strand of NW_012194309.1, from coordinate 670,884 downwards.
GAGAGAGTGAATTGCCGCTTATCCAAGAAAAAAAATCTCAAAACAAGGAACTGCATCAGACGGTTTCAGGTCTTAACAAGCATCAAATGAGCTTGAAGACTTCACTTAAACAATTGAAGGAAAAATGCAAAGAAATTGACGACAAGGTTTGCCTTCTGTTGGCTTGATGTTTTTCTTTATTAGGTTAAGATTTTCGACTTTTATTATAAATACTCTTGATTCGTTGACGTGGATTGTTGTTCGTTACTAATCTTTATAGTAAGCATTTGCCTTTTCTTATCAGATATCTAATGCTGAATTTGAATACGTTCAAAGTGTCCAAGAAAATGCCAGTTTACGTTCAAAACTTGTCCAGTCACCGGACAAACTTCAGGTATATTGTCAAATCTCTGTGAATTCTGCATAGGGATAGAAAAAACTTCCACGAAATGAAAGATAGTTAGTCTAATACGTTAACAAAGTTATTGCAAACATTTTGTTGTCACAAAGAAATATGCTGCTGTGACAGTAAGGGTCGTGCTGCTTCTGTGCGTTCCAGGATGTATCAGTGTTGAGACATTATAATTAACAAAGGCATGTGTTGTTAGGCACCAGAATGCATACGAATTTGCATCTTTACTATGTGTTTATGACTGTTTGTTGTCCCTGTAGGCATGATCTTTTTGACATAACTAAGCATGATGTATATAGTTCTTCGTTTTATAGATGTCTAAACTCTCTAGTTTTATCGATGCAGCGTTATTTTTTGGTTTGTATACTTTTTTACGTCATGAAATCCTGCAAGATGCATGTTTGTGACGAATTTATTTGCTGCTTTCTTGTCTTGGCGTTTATACTTTATTAAGTTCCCTTAGGTAGTAAAGCTAGGTAAAAAAAAAAAAAAGAGACCGTATTGAAACATTTATAACCTGACTCTGGCGAGCGATGCATCTGTTTTCCTGATTATTTTACAAATTGCAGAGGGCTTTGAAAGAGAAAAAATCGCTCCAAATTGAGAAGAAAAATGCTGAACGAGCTGCAGTACAATCTTTTCAGGATAAGACTGCCACACTTGAGGCCTATGCTAAGGTGTTCTCCCTGTAGAAATATCACATTGCATAGTTTGACCTTCATAGCAATTCATATCTTCGACAGCAGCAACTGTAGAAGCTTACAGATTTTGTCATTTTCTGTTGCTCCATAGATTTACTCCATTAGTTACATTTATGACCGTGCTATGAATGCATTCATTTAGTTATAATTATTTTTTGAAATTTTCTTTTCCCTCAGGCTTGCAAGAAAATGTCCAAGCAATATGCTCAGATGCAAGCTGTGCAAGAGCAGGTTTGTCAGTCAAAATATATATGCTTCACTATCTCGACTTCTTTCCCTTTTGGTTGTAAATTTTTTTATCAAAACAAGAGGGGAAAAGTATAATGGAAATAATTACGGATCCCTACTATCAAACAGGTAAATTCTGCAAAGTCGGTTGATAAAGATGTGAAGGTCCTCAAAAGTAAGCTTAGTGATGAAGGAGTTTTGATTAAGTCGCACGAAGCAAAACTTATGGAACTGCAATCAAAAGGTAGCCATAGTATCATCTGCTATAATAATTGCCTTTGCCCTTTCTACTCTGCTGTTTTTTCTTAAGTTCACTATATAAATCCAGCCGACAAGTTAAAAGAATTCAAAAGGCAGCTGGAAAAGGAGAGAGCTCTCCACCATGAGGAAGGGAGCAAAGAGTTAAATAATGTGAGATTAGAAGTGGAATCAAAAAGGCATGCATTAGAATTGAGTCAGAGAGAGGTGGAATCGATAGTTGCGGAGGTATTATTGATATTTCAATCGTTTTCACTGGTTTATTAGCTATCTGATTATCTAGTTTTCAGTTTAATATGCTCGGAACATTTTTTCAGGCGGAGGCTATAACTTCAAAGAAGAGAATTGTAAAGGAGGAGGGAGAAGCTAAAATGCTGCAATTAGGCCGTAAATTTGAAGAAATTGTGACAGAGGTACATTTATTCGTGTTCTTATTAACTATATCTAGTTCTCTTCTATTATTAAACGAATTTGCTTTATTCACAACCCTATAGTTTGTTCGCTACGTTAGGATAATTTTTTCTAGCTGATTTACTTTTTCTCCGAAGGTGTTGCGATATGACATGCAGTATATTATTCTCTTCATGAGTCGTAGAAGTAGACTTTCGTAGTATATCTGACGAGATATAGTTTGTATATATTATATTCAATATTCAATTATTTTACGGTTATTATTCGAGTATAGCTAAGCTGACAATTATGATTACCTATGCAGTTCGAAAACTACTACAAGTCGATGAATAACTTGATGCCGATGAATGTACTAGACAAAGAAGTCGTTCGTGGAAGGAGCTGATTTTTTTATATGTGCACTTGGTTAATCTATCTATGGCTGGGCGCCCATGGTAGAGCTTTCACTTTACTATACCTCACTTCTGAGTTGTTATTTAACTTATTATGTAAGATAGTTTTTTTTTTTTTAAATTGATTTTGTGTGTTATTACAGCACATTTAAATAAACTGCTAAAAGAATCTTGTATTATATTGAAACTAATAGATTGTAATATATGTGTGACTGTTTGTGTAGTGTATTCAATCTTCAAAATTCTCAATTTTAGGCAAATAATTCAAATGTGTCATTAAATGAGAATTGTTGTCCTAGAAAATGGCAGCAACTTTCTTAGCCTTTATTTAGCTTCCAGGATCTAAACTAATTGCCAAAAAGCATATACAATAGTTAATTTTGTCAATCATACTAAATTTATTTTCATTTATTCAGATATATTTTAATCACATAAATATGACCTTTGTCTCTCTACTTTATCTTTTTTTTCTTTATTTTTTTTTTTCTCTTTTCAGTTTGAAAAATAAAGCACTAAAATTAGTAAAGGCAAACAAAGTAATGAACAAATAAGTATTAAAAATCTCAAAGTGTCTGCTGCTCCTTCCGCCGCTCCGCTCCGCCCTCCGCCGCCGTTCAAAATGCCAATAGAGCGCCCCCGCCTCATCCTACTAACCCTCACACTCTCACTCTCGTCGGCGGTTCTCGTCGGCTGCCACTACTTCCCCTCCACCCCTTCCGCCGCTTCCCAGTCCGACTGGAAATCCGCCCGGGCAACCTACTACGCCGCCGCGGACCCCATCGACGCCGTCGGCGGCGCGTGCGGCTACGGTGACTTGTCCAGGAACGGGTACGGCAAGGCCACCGCCGGACTCAGCACCGTCCTCTTCGAGAAGGGCCAGATCTGCGGCGCCTGCTTCGAAATCCGCTGCGTGGAGGACCTCCGGTGGTGCATCCCGGGAACCTCAATCATCGTCACCGCCACGAACTTCTGCGCCCCCAACTACGGATTCGACGCCGACGGCGGCGGTCGGTGCAACCCGCCGAACTCGCACTTCGTCCTCCCAATCGAGTCGTTCGAGAAGATCGCCATTTGGAAGGCGTCCAATATGCCGGTCCAGTACCGGAGGATCAGGTGCAGGAAGGAGGGAGGGGTCCGGTTCAGCATGGGCGGCGCCGGAATATTCCTGTCGGTGCTGATTAGCAACGTCGCCGGCGCCGGAGACGTGGCGGCGGTGAAAATCAAGGGCTCCGTAACGGGGTGGCTTCCGATGGGGAGGAATTGGGGGCAAAATTGGCATATAAATGCGGATTTGAAGAACCAGCCGCTGTCGTTCGAGATTACGAGCAGTGATGGAATCACACTTACTTCTTACAATGTTGCCCCCAAGAATTGGGATTTCGGACAGTCTTTCGAAGGTAAGCAGTTCGATTAATTCCTACTGAGTTTTTTGTGCGATATTTTTTTTGATGGGGAAGAAAGAGAGTGTTCTGTTCAGTTCAGTTCAAGTCTGGTAATTTATTGTATAATAGTAATATTGGATGTTTTTGTAGTGTATCTCTTATTTTCATTATTCTAATTGTCTAAAATGTGTTGGGGGTTTTTTTGACATTTTTTTGGGTAAATTATAATCAACCCTGACCTAAGATTAAATTATGGAAAAAAAAAAAATCATTTATCTTTGAGTAATTACAAGTAATCCTTTAGTTATGTGTTGTCTGACACTTTATCGTTACAATTTCAAATTTACCTATTTAACGAGGTGTTTTTTCATAAGACAATACATAATTGATGGGTATTTGTAATTATCCAAACAGTAATCTGGTCTTACCTCAGGGAGTTGGCTGTAATTTGCTGATTTTTTTTATTTATGGTTTGATCACTTGTAAAGTAAAAACTTGGCACAAATTCTTGGAATGGTTTAACTATGTAGCTAAGTTTTCACAATGAGACAAGGGCTCAACTTGGAATCTTCACATGGATTAAAATTTACAAAAGTTAATATTTCATGAGGCTCATATTATTGATTCAACTGTTATTCCGTACTAGTGTGAATACCAAAAATAACACTACTCGTCAAAGTTAGTGTATGATACGAAAAACGAAAAACAAAAAACAAAAAACAAAAAACGAAAACTTTTAATACGATATAAAAAGTCATAGTGAGATGCATAGATGTAATTTAAGAAATAAAAATATGTTTTAGATAAAATAATCGAACGGAAACTTTTAATAATTGATATGTAATATGATATAATTCAAAAACTTAAAACTAAAATTCAAAGTACAAACATCAACAATTAAAAGTTTTTTTTTTCTTTTCTACTTTCATGCTCGTTTTACCTCGTAATAGTAATCCGGATCGGCCATTGAAGTTGTTGTTATAGCTTGGCAACAAATTTGTCAAACGACCTTCAGATCTATAAATTTTGAATTTTTTGATTAGAGAGAGTTTCGATTTTTTTAGAAAAGTAGAAGAAAAAAAAACGAGACTACCGCAACATATAAACCAATTCCAATCTCAGTAAAAATCTCGTTGCAATAGCATTTCAATAAAAATAAGACAAGGCTACTTCTTTATAATCTCCAATTTTAACCGATTTTGAATCTAGTAAATAAAATTTTGGTCAAACTCGTGACAAATAACTAGTCTATTGTGTAGTCTGGTTTCAGTGCACTTTAGGTGACGAAAGTTGTCTCGACAATTAAAAAAAGAATATACAACAATAATTAACTAGTTTTCAATTCAATCATTGTTTACATAATAATAATTTCGTGTCTCAAAAATTCATTCAATTTTCGTTGCGAAAAAATGGCTGAATTACAAAAACTTCCCTGAGCTTAGGTTAAATTACAAAAAGACACCCCATTTATCCGTAATTACCAAATTCATAATTTCCCAAAAAAAATATATATATATCATCCAATTCATAATTATTCCCGCCATCCTCCCATTTCCATTCCCATCCTCTCCAATTCACAGACGCTGCGCAGTGGAAACTATAAATTCCTCCATGAAACGGGAAACCCAAGCTTCTGTAAAGCCGATCACGGGTACCATTTTGGAACCTTTCTTCAAACCGCCACAAATCCCAGTCCAACCCTCCTCTTACGCCGCCGTTTTCCGGGCATTCACCGGCAAAAGCCTCCTCAAACAAGGTCAGCAGCTCCACGCGCACATGCTCATCCGCGGCGTCAGCCCAACCGCTTTCCTCGCCGCCAAAATGGTCGCCATGTACGCTAGCTCCGGCGACATCTCCCCCGCCTCCCGCATCTTCCACTCCGTTCGAGAACCCACTACGCTGCTGTTCAATTCCATCATTCGCGCCTACAGCCTGTACAGATTTTCCGGTGAGACTTTGCAATCCTTTGCGCGGATGCATTCGTCGAGTCTTCGAGGGGATTATTTCACCTACCCGTTTGTTCTGAAGTCCGTCGCCGACTTATTCCTCATCCGTTTCGGAAAATGCACTCATGGTTTGATCGTGAAAGATGGGTTGGATTTCGATGTCTACGTGGGGACTTCATTGATCGATATGTATGTGAAATGCGGTGAATTGAGCGATGCACGCAACATGTTCGACCAAATGCCTGCAAGAGACGTGTCATCCTGGAACGCGTTGATTTCAGGTTATATGAGAGACGGCACCTTCGAGTTAGCCCGTGAGCTATTCGACAAAATGCCAGTGAAGAATATCGTGTCGTGGACGAGTATGATTTCTGGGTACACTCAAAACGGGCTTGCCGACAACGCTCTGCAACTGTTCGACGAAATGTCGAGGCAAGACTCAGAAATGAAGCCCAATTGGGTTACGATTATGAGCGTCTTGCCAGCATGCGCACACTCATCCGCATTAGAGCGTGGCAAGAAAATTCATAATTTCGCCCAAGAAAAAGGGTTGGATTCTCATCCTTCAGTCCAAACAGCACTCGTCGGAATGTACGCCAAATGTGGCAGCCTAGCCGACGCTCGGTGGTGCTTCGATAGAATAAAACCGAACTCGAAAAACCTGGTTTCTTGGAATTCGATGATCACTGCATATGCTTCTCACGGGCTAGGCATGGAGGCAGTCCAAACTTTCGAGGACATGATAGAATCTGGTGTGGGCCCCGATGGAATTTCGTTTACCGGATTGTTATCCGGCTGTAGTCATTCCGGCCTAGTAGATATTGGATTGAGATATTTCGACTCAATGAGTTCGGTATATCTTGTCGAAAAAAAACACGAGCATTACGCCTGCGTAGTGGATCTTTTGGGGCGTGCAGGAAGATTAGTGGAAGCTTACGAACTTATCTCTCGAATGCCAATGCAAGCTGGGCCGAGTGTTTGGGGTTCTTTACTGGCTGCCGGTAGATGTCATCGTAATTTAGAGATAGCGGAATTAGCTGCGAAAAAGTTGTTCGTTTTAGAACCGGAGAATAGTGGGAACTATGTTATACTCTCGAATATGTACGCAGAAGCTGGTATGTGGGAGGAAGTTGATAGTTTAAGGGGCGTGCTTAAATCGAAGTGCGTGAAGAAAAATCCGGGGTGTAGTTGGATCGAAATGAACGGAAAAGCCCATTTGTTTCTTGGAGGCGATGCTTCTCATGCACAAACGAGGGAGATTTACTCGTTTCTTGAGGAACTTCCGGAGAAGATGAAGGCGGCTGGTTACGTACCGGATACTAGGTTCGCGTTGCACGATATTAGTGAAGAGGAGAAGGAGTTTTCGCTAACGACGCATAGTGAGAAATTGGCGATTGCGTTCGGGCTGCTTAATTCAAAGGGTGGAGAAGTTCTTAGGGTGACCAAGAACCTTCGGATTTGCGGGGACTGTCACACGGCGATTAAATTTATTTCCAAGATTTACGATCGGGAGATTGTTGTGAGGGATGTGAATCGTTTTCATCGGTTTAAAGAGGGGTCTTGTTCTTGTGGCGATTACTGGTGAAAGAAAATGGAAAGTCTGCAAATTTCGTGCGGGCATTGAATTTCGCCTATTTCGGTCGATTTTAGAACAATGTTTTTTCTTTTTGAATTGCAAACATTTTGATTTTCGAATTTCCGATACAATATTTTCTTGAAAGAAATTGCAAAAATTATATTTAACTCAAAACATATGACAAAACAAAAAGTAGTAATCATCAATTTATTATTTATTAGCTTCTCATAAAACAAAAAACAAATAATGCAACTAAATAAAATGAGAGGAGTAATAATTTTAATTTAATATAATTTAATTAATTAGCAGGGCATTTTACAAAGACAAGTATCTTTAACAGAAGAAGAACAGCCGCAGATAAAATAATATATGTTAGGACCAAAGGTGTCTAGGCATACATCTGCACAGTGTTTTGATTCACAATTTTGCATTGGTATTTCCTTTATGCATTCTTCTTCTGACTTCATACCTAAAACCAAATAATTAAATTTAATTAATTAAAAAAAACAATCTTGAATAAATTCTTATTCATTTTAAAATGGTAAAACCCTTGAGTAAAATTATTGATTTTTAATTAAAAAAAAAAGAAATTGAGATTTTAAATTAAAAATAAATTTCAATTTTCTAATATAAGCGAACATTCCTTCTCGCACATTAATATAAAAAAAAAAAAAAAATCTGGCTTCGCCACTGAGAAGCACAGATCTCGTATTTTGTTTAGATTCTGCAATGCAGATCGAATCATCGTCCGTCTTGAGAATAAAAATAATATTAAGATTGTATAGAAAAAAAATAATAACAAGAGTAGAAATAAAGATTATAATGTGGGATTGGCAAGAAATTAAAGCACAAAATATATTATAAAAAAAATTACTTGGCAAATTTGACATGATGATTAAGCAAACCATCAAAATTGTTGCAACTTTCATTGTTTTCTTCTTTATTTATTTGTTTGTTTGTTTTTGTGTGGAATAATTGGTCTGTGTTTCTCATGTATAAGTACTAGAGAGAAATATTGACTGTTGAGGCAATTTAATTTCAAATTATATAATCTTTAAGGGAATTGCACCAATTTAAATATTTAGACTTTGACTAGCTAATATACTTAGAATGGACTTAAATATAATTAATCATTGTGTACAGTTGCAGTAATTTACTATTTGATATTATTTATACAAAGTAACTATGGTGTAGCGTGTGATGAATTAGGTGTTGGAGATATTAGTATTAAATGATACATTTGGTTAATAAATTTAACAATTTGAGTGTATTAGAGTCAGACAAAATAAAATACAAATTAGATTTACATACAAATATAGTTCCTCCTTCACAACTGAAAAAAGGAAAAATAAAAATATTTTATGCTTAAGTAATATTATTTTTCACTAGAGAAAAAAATTATATATTTTTTTTTTAAAACAACAAATTTTGCATAAATAAGATGTTTCTCTTAATTATAAAAAAAATATATTCACAAACTTCTCTATGTTTTTTTGAGAAAAAATAATATATTAATAATGTTTGTGCTATGTTTTTTTTATGCAAGAAACACCTCATTTCTACCAATTGAAGAAGATCTTGACTATTTATTGCATGTTCGAGAATTATCTTGAGATGATTCGAGTTAACTTATTATTGACCGCATCAGATATGCATAATACCACATGTAACAAAGGTACAATACAATTTTTGGTACACTAATTAAATAGAAAATTAAATATAATAAAATAATACTAATTTATTTGGTACCGATATATATATTATTATTTGCAGGGCATTTTACAAAGACAAGTATCTTTAACAGAAGCAGAACAGCCACAAACAAAATAATATATGTTAGGACCAAATTTTTCCAGACATAAATCTGAGCATTTACTGGATTCACAATTTGGCATCTGCAGTGGCTTTGTGCATCCTGGTTGTGAATTCATACCTAAAACCAAAAAAAAAAAATATATATATATATATATTATATGTTAAAATAGATATTCATTATATATAATATTTATTCATTTTCAAATGGTAAAAAATCATTATTTATATTATCGCATAAAAAATTGGATTTCAAAATTATGAATGTTTTAATTTTCAACTTTTTTTTTTAGAGAAGTGACATGCAGTCAACTATATAGATGCACTGGATAAACCTACAATCTCGTATAATAGCTTGTAAACCATACGAGAGACGTGTAAATCAGACTATGCTAACCATATGTGACAATTTTAACCTAAAACAACCGTTGATAATCGGATTCGAACTATAATAATACCTACTATCGAATTTTCTAGATAGCTATATAAAAAAAAATCATATTAATAGATAAGAAACAAACAAATTTGTTTATGAACATATATAAACATGGGATCAACAATAAATTAAAGCATAAAATATAAACAAATTACCTGGCAAATTGGCCATGATGACGAGGCAAAGCAACAAAGTTATTGCAACTTTCATTTTTGTTCTTCTTCTTCTTTTTTCCAGAGAATTGATTTGTGTTTTTGGACAATTAATTTGACATTATATATTATTGTATGGCGCGTGGGAAGTAATATATTGGAACTAATATTGTGGGAAGTAATATTAAAGGAAAATTCTTCAGCGTGACTATTGGAAATATTTTATTTACTTTAATGTATCTGTTTATTCTCAATTTTAATATTTGTTTGATGTTATTTCCATCGTTTATATATTTAAATATGGAATTAACCAAGTATAGGAAATACTGTAAATCTGTTGTGTTGATTTTATTTTATTTCGATTATTTTTAGTCTTAAAAAAAATAACAAAACCATATTTTGAATTGATTTAATAGTATATTTCAAAATTAGCACCAAAATTTGCTGAAGCTGAATTTGGGAGAAATAAAATAATAAAACAAAAAAAATAAAGCTGAATTTGGGAGGAAAAAAATAATAACTATGGGGTGAGAGAGGCTCGAACTCTCGACCTCAGGATCACTCAACAAGCTATGAGACCTACGCGCTAGCCAACTGCGCCACCACCCCATGTTGTTACAGTATCAGAGTGTTCCTTATTTGATCTTTATATTCGGGACTTGTATCAACAAATTTAAAGTAAGCACTTCTATAATCTCTTTCATCTAATGGAAAATACAGGACATAAGTTAGTTTTGGTCGTTTACATAATCATTCGATACTCACCTTTACTTTTATCCCTATAACGATGTTTTCAGTAATATGAACGCCTTTCGAATCATTTTATCCATGCCGCTATAGATGATTTTGGCTCTTTTGTGTAGTCTTGTTCTTTTAGCATCATAAACAATTGCTTTTGCCCGTATTTTGCATAAAAAAACGAGAATTATTCAAAATCCTCCCCTACCTAAGGCATGTACGATGGACTTGACCAAATACTTGGCTCACTAATGAAATATTTTTCATCAACAAATAGACATGCGACGATTCCTGCCTAAACGGCAACAACGGGGCATAAAATTTCACATTCACTATTCGTCAGTGGAAAACTATCGAGACATTCAACTGAAAAGTATTTGTCTGAACGAGGGTGCAATTCGTTATAATGTACAAGTACTACTGTATTCGTAGTTAAAAAAGTATTAGTTCCGGTAATTTCTACCTCTATCATATTTTAAGTACATTTCTTCCCCCACAGAAAAGAAAATCGCTACATCTTTATTTTGATTCTTCCACAGGAACAACCGAATATGTACACTCGACATCCTCTACATCGTTGCCATTTTCTTTAACCTTGGTCCATGATATTCTCCATATTTGTAGTAGAGTGACCCTGTAATGAGAAAATGTTAAAAGAAATTCATCGATACACGAACCACGAAAAAAGGGCATCAATGGAAACAAGTTATAACTCTTCAGCAACTTAATACAGATCTTCATCCATAAAATTGTAATTCATGATAAAATAAGCAATAAAATCCGGCATGTTCATTTTGTCACTTAATTTGACTGTGCAAATTCCTTACGTGTGAAATTGCATACTTTAAAGCTATCGTAGTTACAATTCCATAACTCTTCATTGCTCTTTCTGTTCGAGGAGAATATCTTTCAATTTAATCATGTCCATCACTACTTATATTAAACTCGACAAAAACTCATCTTCTAGTAATAAAAAATAATTGACGAGCATCGTCACATAGTACATGTCACAGCACAGGGCTACTATACGTTATATAGATGCACAAAAATAGAGGGCATCAAACAGGGGGAAAAACGAGTATACCTTTCTTCTGTAATCTCCCTCTTTGCAAGCATTATAGTCAAGAATATAGGAACCATAGCAGCACATAAATGCTTTATCGTGTGGCCGCTGACGATATGGAAAGTAAAATTATAAATAGGTTTGTCGGCTGCTTCTTCAATCTTAGCTATGAGATAGAACCCTGAACATATAAAATCAAACCTCAATCAGCATGTCATAAACCCGTAACACGACTGTAGCATTAAACAATACAAACCTGCCGCCCAAAGCCAATATGTCGAGTGTGTGTACATAGGAGGCAGTAGTATAGCCATCACGGGAATTACTATACATGGTACAAACTGGACCACAGCATAAGGACGGAGGTCGTCGAAAAACCTATTAACAAAGAGTAGCTAAGTTGTAGTGACGAAGCAATGTAATGTAACAATCTGTACGAGGTCTTTCTTTCAAGTGTAAAAAAAACAGTTAACGACCGGACATTTTTTACAATTTGATACATAAATAGGCTTAACAGCAAAATATGTACCGATAAAATACTAAATTTGTCGATTTCAAGAAAAACGAACTGGCACATCGCTATACCGAATAAAATAAACAAGACTATGTATCAATTACTGACAATGGTATCTTCTGGGATTATATAATCACGCTTACCGCCAATAAACGATGCTGACTATACCGGCCAAGATGAGGGGGACGATGGACCAAGTTCCTTTACGTTCATCCACTCTTTCAATAATAAAGATCGCGATAATAGATGTAAATGCCACGGTCATCTATGAACATCAGATTGCAAGTGTCAAACATAGTTTATATCTAATAACTAAACACGATAAAATATGGGAAGTCATGCAGTTCAGAGTGGATGAAAGCACACCGGCAAGCGGTCCCACACAAGGCGAGCATCATTAGGCTCTAGGTGATAGTAAGCTGAACCAAAAGCAACTGCTGCCACACCGACGAAAAACACTGTCCAACCGCAAAGCTCACCCTGAATGCTTTATAAACATCCACACACAAAGAAAATCATAACATTGAAAAATTGGTGATAAATGACCACAGAATTGAGCAAATTCGCCGTGATAAGAATTTTTATTTTATTTTTTATTTATACCTTAGCTTAAAGTAGTTCTTGTAATAGCAAAGTACAAGGCCTATTACACCAACAACCAAGAAGGGGAAGTTGGAAATCACATTCAGCGCATTTGGAATTCCTGAATAAAATCAAATGACAAACAAAAGCAGCATGGTTTAGTAACTACGACTTCCTTGAAACAGCTAAAACAATAATTAACGACAATCACAAAAACAAATGACATCAGAAACTTTCCGAAAAAAAAAGGAATCAGAGATGACAACAGAATTCATATGTTACGATTAGTGGACGGGTTGAAGGGTAGAATGGTAATTTCAAAGGAATACCTAGTTATGGGCAAAGAGTGGAGTAAGCTAGAATATATTCCCATATGTATCCTCATTTGGCAAGTGCACTGATACGGATTTGGGGTCTGACCTTATACAAATTTAGGGCATTCTAGTGTAGGATCATACGTTCTTCTCGTTGTTCGAGCAGTTAACGGTTTTGCTGTTTCTACTTTTTTTTGTCGTTAATTGTTGCTGTTTTGTTCTTTCTTTGCTCATTCTTGCCGTTATTGTCCTTGTTTCTCTTTCGTAGATGTAATCAGAAACCTCGATTTTCAAGTAATATTCACTTGTTGGTTTCCTCAATTGGTTCCTTGTTCAAGATTACTCAGCTGAATTGAACTCATATTTAAAATTCATAAAACTCTGTGATCAGGAAAAAAAAAATGGAAAAAATCATCTGCATATATCCTACATGAACATAGCAAACCCTTAAATAAAAACCTCAACAACCAAAATAAATAAGGCAACAAAACCTGACTAGGAAGACAAAAGGATAAGCATTTTCCGTTCTATTACTATAAATTCAGAGAAAGAAGCTGTGAAAAAAACTACTAAAAGTCAAAGAAGAAATTAAAAAAATGAGCAAAATAGAGTAATCAAAAAAATACGAAGGAGAGAACTCGGAGACAGGAAAACAAAAAAAAATTACCGAGGAATTCACGCTGGTCGGCGAAATCGTGGTATTCCTGGGACTGAGGGATTGCCGGAGTGACTAACATTAGAACTACGAAGCACACGATTGCGACGCCCCATACCAACGCCGTCCGTTTCCTCATCTCCTCCGAGTTCGAGCGGTGGTGGTGGTGGTGGAGGAGAAGTGCGATCGAAGATCGAGGAGGTGTAAAGAGCCGATCGCTGTAAAATTGATACTGAGGATTCTAATTTGCGAGACTGGTTCTTATTTCTGATGAAGTGTTGAAAGGAAGGGGGAAGAAGAAGTAATTTCGCGCTTTCTTCACGGCAGGGGATCGGGTTGACATAAAGTCGCTATTGATAATAATAACAAGTCATTGATTTAGTTTACTCAAAGGCGCGTGACCCACCCCGTGTTGAACTTTGGCTTTTGGATAGAGTAAAAAATCATTTAATTATGGGTTAACGGCATAAAATCCTCTAAACTTTAAACCATTTTGCATTTTATTCCTTAAATGAGAAAAAATTGCACAAGCATAGTTGAACTCACTAAATTGTTGCATCGGTGACTAAGAAGTCTATTTTAAGTCAAATTGGTTCGTAAATTGCACATGTTTAACTCACACGTGAAAAATATGGAGCAATTTCGCCAGTTGACTCAGTTTCATTGAAAAATGAAAAAAAAGGGGCAATTGCGGCAAAGAAACCACCACCAGCTGACTGAACAACCAGCATCGATTGGTCGGTGGGCAGATTTTGAGACCGGAGCACCGGCGAAAAACTCAATTTCTCTTGCCTTATGGCTTGAAAAAGTAGGGATTTGAGAAATTGTTTGATGCACAAGGGGAGTGAAAACTATTGATGGTGTATCAATCGAGTGGTATGTGTGCAGTCTTCTCGGCTCATTACCAATAACATATGGCGCGAAGAGCTAAAATCTCCAGACCTTGGTTCTCCTCAGTGTGGATTGCACTGATCCCAAGTTGTATCAAAATCAATATTGACACGGCTCTCCCTCAAGGTATGCCTTTCCATGCAGTCTCTATGGTGGCTAGGGATCACAACGGTTCGTGCCTCGCGTGGATGGTCCAGAAAATTCCAGGCGTCCCATCTCCAACGGATTGTGAAGCTCGAGCAGTTTTAGAGGCGAAGAAATTTTCGGTTTCAAAAGGATGGACGAAAGTAATTTTTGAAGGCGATTGATTGCTCAGAAGTTATCAACACTCTCAAACTCAGCGAGGTGTCTACTATTTCTTATGGAGCCTATCTCAACGAGTGTTTCAATATTTATGTTCTTTTTCGAGTTGCGCTTTTTCTTTTATTAGACATAAGAGTAATGCTTTGGCCCACTTACTTGCTACTAAGTATTTTGCTATTCTACTGAAGGCGTTTTGCTTCCCAACAATTTAGCGATTCACGCTTTGCGCTTCCTTTAAAAGAAAAATGAGCTTAAGAAAATAATGGCTTCTTAAACAATATAAATAACCAATTATAAGTAAAGTGTTGAGACTTTGAGGATGAAAAAATATATCAAACACAAAGAACAAATAATATAATTTAAGAGTGCTACTAATGTTATTGGACTTAAAATTAAATAATATAATTTAAGAGTACTAAATCCCTAAATAAACCTCCAAATGGGCCATAATTACAATTTTGCCCTAATTACCCGCCCCAACAGAACAACCCCCAAAACCCGTCCCCACAACTCCGCCCCCACTTCTCAGTAAAAACCCCGCCGCCGTCTACTCCTTCCTTGTATATAAAGCAAAGAAGGCGAAACCCTAGCCTCCCCCTCTCTGTCACGCAGCAAACACGCAGTGAGTGTGGCAATGGCGCAATCTCTGGAGCTTCTGCTGATACAATTTTTGATGCCGGACAACGACGCCCGGCGGCAGGCGGAGGATCAGATTAAGCGGTTGTCCAAGGACCCGCAGGTGGTTCCCGCCCTAGTCCACCACCTCCGCACGGCCAAGACCCCCAACGTCCGTCAACTCGCCGCCGTTCTCCTCCGCAAGAAGATTACCGGCCACTGGGGCAAGTTATCACCGCAGCTCCGCCAGCTGGTGAAGCAGTCGCTCATTGAAAGCATCACTGTGGAACACAGGTTCGGCCTCTGCATTCTTCCTTCTTATCATTTTCAATATCACTGATTAGTTTATTATTCTCGTAAGAATTGTTTTCTGCGAATTGGTTAGTTGGATCAACTCATCACAGCCGTTGGATGGAATCACTCAATTTTTGGTTGAGTTCTTCCTTTCAATTACTTAGTTGAAATTGATTCACTATTGATAAAGTCTGTTGAAGGCAAAATCTAATTTTTTAGCATTTTAATAATAATAAAATATATCCGTTCCGACTGCAAAATTGCCGTGATGTCTGCGACCGTTGCTGCGAACCATGCTACCGACCAATTTAGTACTGCAG
This sequence comes from Erythranthe guttata, assembly GCF_000504015.1. The sequence continues at coordinate 654,910 of NW_012194309.1, read as the reverse complement.
ATAAATTGATGGAGATAACTTTGTGCATTTCTTATCCTTTTCAGATTGATAAAGTTATGATCTTTTGTCTTTAAATGTGGTGTTACTATCGTAAATTTTTATATGTGGTTGGGGTCTGGTGATCTGAGTGATTCATGTGTTACCGATTTTGGCAGTCCACCAGTCAGAAAAGCTAGCGCAAATGTGGTGAGCATCATTGCGAAATATGCTGTCCCATCTGGTGAATGGCCCGATTTGCTGCCATTTTTATTCCAGTGTAGTCAAAGTGCACAAGAAGAGCATAGAGAAGTAAGTTAATCGTCCTTGTGTTATTACGCAGACTTTCCTCTGAAGTCCCCTTTTTTAGTTATACTACCATTTTCTCGTTCGTTATAGTTTTGATGGATTAGTCTTCCAACTTATTGATGTCGACCTATATATTTTATTAATATATATATGTGTATATATATTATTGTCACCTTTTGTAAAAGGTACACGATGTTTTCTGTGCCATATCTATTCACTGCATAAACCAAGGGGTGAAAGTTTGATCATAATATTCCTAACTCATTCATTTGTAACTCCTAGGTGGCATTGATACTTTTCAGCTCGTTGACCGAGACAATCGGGAATTCGTTTCGACCATATTTTGCAGATTTACAATCTCTGCTACTTAAGTGCCTACAGGATGAGACCAGTAATCGTGTTAGAGTTGCTGCTCTCAAGTAATGTTTTGCTTGAAAATTTGTTTGACGTTGTTAATTCAGTTGAAGATAATTGATCAAGGTACTTACACGTTCTGCATTTTGTGGTATCAGGGCAGTTGGTTCGTTTTTGGAGTTCACTCATGACGAGACAGAAGTGGTGAGTTGCAATTTCCTCTGCACTGCAAGTTACTGTAGATAATGGTTATTTTCGTGAGTTCCTATTTGTGTTAGTGTTGGACCCCCCTAGTTCAATCATACAACCGGTTTCTATAAGATTGTATAAATCTTATCTTTGCTAATTCCATTGTGGCAATCAAACGAGGCGTAAATGTATGACCACCACACATGTTTATCATGACAACATATGAACATAAGAGCAAACTTTGCCTCTTCATTCCTATACGTCCATTAAAATCGAAAGTGATTTGAATTGTCCTACTAATATTTAGAGAACGATGGTCTTTGCTACCCTTGTGAACAATAAAATCGTACCTTAATGAAATTGTGGTGATAGGTTTTTTCAGTAACATGTTATTTTTCACTGTGGTATCTGGATGACAAATTATGGCTAATGATTGTATCTTACAGATGAAGTTCCGAGAGTTTATTCCCAGCATTTTAAACGTATCGAGACAGTGCCTTGCCTCTGGTGAAGAGGATGTTGCTGTGCTTGCTTTCGAGATATTTGATGAGTTAATCGAGTCTCCTGCTCCTCTTCTTGGAGATTCTGTTAAATCCATAGTTCAATTTTCTCTTGAAGTTTGTGCAAGTCCTAATCTTGAATCTAGTACCCGCCATCAGGTTAGCAGCACCAGTTATAATACTTTCTGCCAATTTCATCATTCTACTCTTTGAGGCTAATACTTATCTTAAAAATAATGTATAAAGTGTTTATGCCTGATTTGTGGCCTGACTTTTGTACGATCCTTATTTGTTAGGCTATACAAATAATTTCCTGGCTTGCAAGATATAAATCGAACTCACTCAAAAAGTACAAGTTGGTTGGACCAATACTGCAAATTATGTGCCCATTACTTGCTGAATCAACTGACCGGGATGAAGATGATGATCTTGCACCTGATCGTGCCGCTGCAGAAGTTATTGATACAATGGCCATAAATCTGGCAAAACACGTTTTTCCTCCCGTTTTTGAGTTTTCTTCTATAAGCAGTCAGAATGCGAATCCGAAATTCAGGGAAGCTGCAGTTACAGCTTTAGGTGTTATTTCAGAGGGTTGTTTGGAGTTGATGAAAGGCAAACTGGAACCCGTCCTTCGTATTGTCTTGGGGGCTCTTAGAGATCCTGAACAAATGGTACGTGGCGCGGCATCGTTTGCACTTGGCCAATTTGCCGAGCATCTTCAGCCTGAGATAGTATCTCACCACAACATTGTTCTTCCATGTATGTTGAATGCCGTAGAGGATGCATCCGATGAAGTTAAGGTAAAGACGTAATTACAGCCTTTAATAGGTCTATATTGTATTCTTTCTTGCTTAACCTCATAAGATCTTTTGCTCATCTTTTCGAACAACAGGAGAAGTCGTATTATGCATTGGCAGCGTTTTGTGAGGATATGGGGGAAGACATTCTTCCTTATCTAGATCCTTTGATGGGAAAATTACTCGGTGCTCTGCAAACTAGTCCCCGCCATTTGCAGGAGACATGCATGGTAATGCGCCTGTGCATTTTGCGATGTATTGTTGCCAACCGGTTAGAAGTGTCGTAATTCTTAACATTTTCCTTGCTGTTATTGTAGTCTGCAATCGGTTCTGTTGCATCTGCTGCTGAACAAGCTTTTGTTCCGTATGCTGAAAGGGTTCTTGAGTTGATGAAAATCTTCATGGTGCTTACAAACGACGAGGACCTCAGATCACGAGCAAGAGCTACTGAGTTGGCTGGAATAGTTGCAATGTCTGTTGGCAGGGCAAGAATGGAACCAATTTTGCCGGCATTCATTGAAGCTGCAATATCTGTATGACCTCAGACTTTTTTTTAGTCTCGAGAAATTTCACCTGATTGTTTTTTTTTTTTTGAATAATAATGGATTTGCTATTTCAGGGTTTCGGGTTGGAGTTCAGTGAGCTTCGGGAGTACACTCATGGATTCTTTAGTAATGTAGCGGAACTTCTAGAAGATGGGTTCACTCAGGTAGTTTTTTCTTCCATAAAATCTTGCATGTATGTGCATAGAAATACGTAAAAGCTAATTAATTAATTAATTAATTTGGTGTTTGAACAGTACCTTCCGCATATAGTTCCTTTAGCCTTTTCGTCTTGTAACCTTGATGATGGCTCTGCTGTGGATATTGATGATTCTGATGGGGATGAAAATGTCACCGAAGTTGGTGGTGTCTCGTCCGATGATGAAGCGCACGACGAGCCCAGGGTCCGTAATATTAGTGTAAGAACCGGTGTTTTGGACGAAAAAGCGGCTGCTACTCAAGCTCTTGGCTTATTTGCTTTGCACACAAAGAGTTCCTATGCACCGTATCCTCTGTGATTGATTTTATATGTAATTATATATATATATATATATTTCTGCAAGATGAAAACAATCGTTATATTGGATCCCTTGATTATAAATTAAGGTACATAGATGAGACCCTGAAGATTTTAGTTAGACACTCAACGTACTTCCATGAAGATGTTCGTCTGCAGGCGATAATATCACTGAAATGTGAGTGATAATGATCCCTTGTAGGTTCAATTAATTTTTTTTAATATATTTGATATGGCATTTTTGCTGCGATATGAATATGACGTTTTCAGTTGCAAGAGCTTCCTACTGGATTCTTTTTATTTTTTATTTATTTATTATTTATTTTAAATTTAATATGTTCATGTGATTATATTTAGCTGTCAATGATTATTATGGAATTCTTGGCCTTACCTCTGAGTTAATTTTTGTTTCGCAGATATATTGACAGCTGTACAAGCAGTTTTCCAGAATCATAATGTGAGTGCAGAATAACAACCATGATTTCCATTCGGTTTTTTAGAGTGCATTATTATGTATGTCAAAAATCTGAATATGATGCATGGATAAGTTTTTTTCGTGTTCTGATTCTATTAACGAGCCCCTTGAGATTTACCCTTTATACAGAAAATAGTTATGTTACTGACCGAGGAATTTTAGTTATTTTATGTTGCATCTATTTCAAGTGTTTAATCAGCTTCAACTTGTAGAGCGTCTCAATTCTAATATTTGCTTTGAATTATGTTCACAGGAAGGAATTGCTAAGATAAAAGAAGTTTTTGGTGAGAATAATTTATTTTAAAAATAAATATTTATTTATTTTCCATGCTAAAAGTACTAGTGAGGAAACTTATTCACGGTTTCTTCATCGCCAGATACTGTGATGGAAATTTATTTGAAGACAATGTCTGAAGATGATGACAAAGAAGTAGTTGCTCAAGCCTGCATGAGCGTTGCTGACATCATGAACGATTTTGGTTACATGGCTGTTGAGCCTTGTAAGTTGTGAAGCTAGCTCTTATATATATATATATATATATATATATTGTATGTCTATTCTCGTTTGTAGTAAACTATATTCGGGATTTACTTTTCTCTACATTCAACTTCAGACGTACCTCGCCTAGTCGAAGCAACTTTAGTATTGCTCCGTGGAGAATCAACTTGTCAGCTGATAGAGTCGGACAGCGAGGCCGATGAGGACGACACTGAGCATGACGAAGTTCTCATGGATGCAGTTTCCGACCTCCTTCCAGCGTTTGCAAAGTCGATGGGTGCCCAATTTGCTCCGATTTTTGCGCAGCTTTTCGAGCCTTTGATGAAATTCGCGGTTAGTGAGCTTCTTCTTCTTAGTTTATGCTGTGCAAAAAGTCAGTTAACCCTTAAATTTTGTTTATTTCTAAATTGATTTCTGTAAATGGCAATAATTACAGAAACAGTCGCGTCCGCCGCAAGATAGGACAATGGTTGTTGCAACCCTTGCAGAAGTTGCTCAGCACATGGGTGCTCCAATTGCTGGCTATGTCGATGTAATTTATCATGATTAAATTATGCCTTTTTCTTTATTAATTGATTTTCAACATCGAATTGATTTACTGGAGACTAACTCCCTATGTTTCAGGCTGTGATGCAACTTGTACTCAAAGAATTAGGTTCTCCCGATGCAACCAATAGGAGAAATGCAGCATTCTGTGCTGGGGAGATGTGCAAAAATGGCGGCGACTCCGTTTTGAAGTATCCTTTTTTTGTAGCCAAGCACTCATTTAAATCTGTTACATTTGCAATACATATATATATTGATTGTTGCTTGTGCTCCTTAAATTGAAAAAAGATACTATACCGATGTATTAAGTCGGCTTCATCCATTATTTGGGGAATCTGAGCCAGATAACGCTGCGAGGGACAATGCTGCTGGTGCAGTAGCAAGGATGATAATGGCTCACCCGGATTCCATTCCATTGGCCCAGGTTGACTTTCTCGTTCTTTTTTCTCCGAATTCTCTTTATATATTATGCCTTAAGTCATATTTTTACTCGTTTTTTTTGTCAGGTCCTACCTGTTCTCCTGCAAGTCCTTCCTTTGAAAGAGGATTATGAAGAATCTACCCCCGTCTATGGCTGCATCTGCAATCTAGTTTTATCATCGAACTCTCAGGTGCTCACAATAATTTATTATTAATTATATGTTTCTTTTTTTTGGGTCTGAATTTCATCCTAATGATGATGTACTATGTTTGATCTGCAGATACTGGCTTTTGTTCCGCAGCTGGTGAATATATTTGCCCAAGTTGCAGTATCGCCCGTCGAAACTCCTGAAGTGAAGGTGCATATAGGCAGGGCATTCGCCCACCTGATGTCACTTTACGGCCATCAAATGCAGCCGCTTTTGGGCAATCTTTCGCCTGCGCATGCTAATGCTCTAGCGGCAATTGCACCTAAGAGCTGAGACGCATGCAAACCCTCCCCTGTGCAGTTCTCGGTTTATTTATTGCTCCTTCCTCACCAGTGAGCTTCTTCAAGTGTGCTTTGTCCCATTAAATGGGACGATTGCGAGGATTAGATTTCAAAGCAAGGTATGAAATTTTATCAATTGATTATAATTAAGTATATTGCATGACAAATTGATAAATGCGCATGAGTTTATGTGCTCCTTAAGGTATCCATTATATTATTAAAACAGAGTATACGAACAAATTTACATAGTCAAAACTTTAATGTCCCAAAAACTAGGAATTCCGTTTTGTATACCGTCTTTTTCCATTTCTGCTTTTTTGTTGCTGGTTCATTTGTTTAGTTCTTTGGAATTAATTAAATTGGATAGAATTATATTGTCCATGATATTGTAATGTGTAATTATATTGTTTATATGTTTTGAGATTTGTGATTGTACAATCCTTGTATTCGGTAACATCCCTCGTAGGGCTGTGTAATAATAAGGGTTGAAGTTGGACTCAATATTATTTCAGCCCCGTTTTTAATCATGCGATTCTAACCTAAACCCCAAACAGCTCATACATTTTAATTATATTGTCTATCAACTCAGGCCTAAATGACATCAATTCATGTAATATATAATTACTAATTGTTTGAATATAATTGCCCGTTAGAATATTGATACTACTTTGATGGTTGCATTAATTGCTAATTGTTTATCTTGTAATATATAATTTCTGAAAGCTGATAAAGTCCTTTGCTTTTACGAGATCTTGCAGATATCTTTTTGGTTCCTTTGTGCTGCCGTCTCCAGTTTTCCAGTTAGGGGATGTGGCATTCCCCTAATTTTTTGTGTACTCGAATTTTTTGTGTGTACCCGAATTTTTTGTCTTGCCATTCTTTGAGTCTGTTTGCTAAGTGTTTGTTTCATTAATTATCTCACAAGTGAGCCAAAATAGCTTGGAATCACGTATAGAGTGCCATTTATAGCAAATTTGTTACAGGTCCAATCAGGTGTGCATAATGTCTTTTCTTCTTGAAAGTCTTTGAAATAGCCATTTATATCATATTTGATTATTTGTTCTAATTCTTCTAATTCTTTCATGCACATCAATTTTATCATAAGTCGGAATGAGATACCTTTAATTCATGTTTAAAATGTGTATCAGTGAAATTTTAGTGTTATCTTGTAACTAGATAATGTTTTAGAAGTTTCGGATTGATCAAAGTTGTGTGAGCACTTTTGAATCTTTAGACCAAGTCACTTGGACGGGATTGGATGGATTAAGTTCGTGTTTGGTTTATGGTTTTAAGTTCGTATTTAAGTTCGTGTTTGGTTTATGGTTTTAAGTTCGTGTTTGGTTTACAGGTTGACAATGTGGCTAATGAGATTGTGAGATCAATTTATGGAATCACCTCTATGTAATGTTGTATCATATTAAAACTTTTGCAAAATATATTAAATAAAAATCATCTTGTACAAAGAAATCATCTGAACATTAACTTTTGCAAAATATATTAAATAAAAATCATCTTGTACAAAGAAATCATCTGAATCATACGGAAACGCGGAATCAAAGGCTATTGCTATTACGAATCATATTGCTATTACGAATCATGGAGCAAAACTGGATCTTGAAAATGAATCAAATATTGCTATTACGAATCATGGAGCAATATTACGAATATTGCTATTACGAATCATGGAGCAAAACTGGATCTTGAAAATGAATCAAATATTGCTATTACGAATCATGGAGCAATATTACGAATCATGGAGCAAAACTGGATCTTGAAAATGAATCAAATATTGCTATTATGAATCATGGAGCAAAACTGGATAACATGTATGCCGAGAAATGAGAAACTGATAAACTGGATCTTGAAAATGAAAAACATGTATGCCGAGAAATGAGAAACTGATCATTTTGTACAAAGAAACATCTTCTGAACATTAGAAATATAGTATGGTGATTCATTGTGTACAAAGAAATCACAAAGAAAGAACATTAGAATCAGAAACTGATCATTTTGTACAAAGAAACATCTTCTGAACATTAGAAATATAGTATGGTGATTCATTGTGTACAAAGAAATCACAAAGAAAGAACATTAGAAATATATTATGGTGATTCATTGTGTACAAAGAAATCACAAAGAAATCATCTTCTGAACATTAGAAATATGTTATGGTGATTCATTGTGTACAAAGAAATCATCTGAACATTGAAAGATTGAATTTTGAAAGATTGAATTTAGAAATATATCATGGTGATGTTATGATTTTAATTGCAATCGAATAAGGACTTTGACTTCAGGGCTAATTTTAATATATACCATAAAGAGGAGTATATAACTAGGGAATAAGAGAAATTGTTTCTTAGAATTGATGCAGCTATTTTGGCAAAATGGAACTTTTATTCCTTATGTTTCTTAACATTTTGGCTTGTTACAAAATAATAGTAAACACCCCTCTTTATAAGCAACCTTGCTAACAAATGGTTAATATTATGCTAACATATTTATCTAAGGGCTATAATTTATCCATAAAACGTAGCCATAGAAGTATCTACATAATTTACTCTAAAATGTTCCGAGATATTTTTTGAAGAGAAATCTCGACTAAGTTTCTAGAAGTTGGGGCAACTGAACTTTTTTAGGCATGTGTGTCAGGCAAGCTTTATAGTTTGATAAAGCCTTCATGTTTGAGTGGCTTGGTGAAGACTGAAGATCTCAACATATTCCATTTTATTTGTATGTATGTGAAAAATTCCATATTCAATTGAAATAGGATACAAATTGCAAAATATGTAAACTTGTTGCATGTATATTTAAAATAGGACTAAATCCTAATTTTTTTTCCCTAATAACAATTCATTCATGGAAACAATTTCTTAATAAAAGATTATATAAAAATGAAATAATAAGAAATGAATTCCATTCCTAGATAGAGAGCAATAGATCGTACGTCATCGATCATCTCAGCCAAGAAATCACCTTGTCAGTATTCAGTTCTTCAATGTTGAAGTCAGCTCCAGATGTAGTATTGTTTATCTGTTCCAAATTAAATTTAGGGTTAATGGCATTTTGCCCTCGAACTTTGACGTGTTTTGCACATTACTTCAGACTAAAAAAATTGCACGTTGCCCCCGAGACTCTATTATTTGGAGCACCGTTCACGAAATTGGCTATTTTTGGCTAAATTCTAGCCGGAATGGTGCACGTGCCATGAACTTCGATAAGTAGAAAATTAATAAAATAATTAGATTGATCAATTAATATTACCTGGATGTGCAAATTGTAGCAGATTAATCTACTTTCGTAGACGTAAAGCGTGGAAGCATTTTTGACACAAATGCCCTCATCTTCTAAACGTTGCAGCAAATTCGTGAACAATGATGTCAAATATCCATTTTGATCATATTCTTCTCCTTCCGATCTTGCAATGCTAATCTGAACCGTTGCTTCTTCTTGATTAATTTTGTTGAGTAGAACCGCTGGAATTAATTGGCATTTCGAAGTGGGAATTATATTTTTGTTTTTCGCCGCTGAAATAATAATATTCGCGCTTTCCTTCTTCGACCTCAATGCTTCTATCTCACTTTTCAGCTCCGGAATATACTCGAGAACTTTATCAACTATAGCTGGTGCAGCCCATCTTTTCTGCAAGATTATACACTTGTAATTGGAGTGAGTAGCAAATTAAAAACCCTCATGTGATATATTAAATAAATGCTATAATTAAGAAGAAAAAAAAACTACGATACATTCGAATGTAACACAATTTTTTCGATATAATTACACTACAATGACGGCATTTAATTAGTTAAAGACTCGTTATCGAAAGGCATTTGTGTTCGTTCAACCGATTATATATATAATCATAGAAAGATTCACAAATTAAACACCGCGAGTGAAGCTGAAAAAGGACTATATACATACATATACTTGCAGGCCTTTTAAAATTTCAATCACGTAAGGGCTTTTGCCGTAAAAAATAACATAATTCGAATACGTAATCGATCAATTAGGCGCTCATCATGCATTATATTAATTAATAAAACTTGAAATCTTATAAACATGTACATTCTTTAATTTAATTAACAATATATATAGGAAATATACATACCAATAATATTGTTGATCATGGGCACCAAGTGAAAAAAAATCAACGATTATCAAGAGAAAATAATAATTACAAAGTTCTAAATATTAAAAAAAAATATTAAAATGACTAATAAGTAAGTAACTAGTATAATGGTACAATTAATTTTAATTACCTTTGACGATCTTCTGGAACGAGGCATCAATTCACGTAGGGCGAGATAAGATGCATTAAGCTTCATTCTTCGAATTCGCTCCTTTGCATTATGTTCCATCTTCTTCTTTGCATCTTCTTGATCAATTCGATTTTGTTCAATAATTTCATTACTAGTTATTTTTCCGCAATTAATTATTCGTCTCTTTCTTATTTTCTTTATTGAGTTCGGAGTATTATTATTCAACTCTTGATGACTAATCTCTCGATTAATGGTAATATCATGATTTTGCATATTTTCCACACAGGGATATATTAACTAATTTCGATCGAAATCGAAATCGAAAAAATAGAAAGTAAAATGATAAAATAAAAATAAATTTTATATATAATTAACCTTTTTTCCACACTTGGCTGTGCAGTAGTAGTAATCCCTTGTACTAATTGTACTGGTTGAGCTATATGAACATGGCATGCACAAATGAACCGGGATTCTCGGAGGAAATTAAACCCTAGTTTTAAAAAATTAAATAAAAATTAATGGTCCCCGGCCAGAACTTGATACTGACTCGAAACCCTAATCTTGAAAAGAAAATGAGTTTCAAGAATTAACTTTTTTCGTAATAAATATATATGTATATATGTATAAATGTTTTTAAAAAATCATATATAAATTTAAATTCTTGATCAAATTAAGAAATTAAAAATAAAGCACATGAAATTAATTTCGATGCTGGAAAAAATGAAATGGGGCAAAGATTACTTGAATCTAGAGAGATGAACATTTGACAAGATCATGAAAATGAGAGAGAGAGAGAGAATCTAAAATTAATATTGCCCTTGTCATCTCCACTCAAATGTCAAAAAAGTCAATTAGTAAACTTTATACTTGTTCAAAATTTGTGGTACCCTCTTACGATTTTTCGGGTTTAAAATACTCGAGCGTTGGAGAATTTTCGCCCTTTTTTTTTTGTGACGGGAGTAGTGGCTTTCAAGGGGTACGGGGTACAATTCGAGGATTAAATCGAAACGGGCCAAGATAAAAAAAAATGTTGAGCACATCAATATACGCCGTGACTTTTTGAACAGAAATAGAGGAAACGAAGTCGTATCATCGATAAATAATAGAGGAAACGAACTCGATTTTCCCAATGTTAATTAGCAAAATATCAATAATCACCAAATTAACACCCTATTGATTGGTTAACTCTTATTTTTAAACAGGAACTGCAGTACTGATTTGTGTTATCTTACGTAGTACAAAACAAAGCAAGCAAGCAAAGCCAGTACACTATTACTGTATTGTACGTTTAAGTACAACTGTACAAGCACTTTATTTAGTTCTCAAATTATATATATTTTTACGTTCTTTTAATTAATTATTCTCCTCCTTTGCATGTTCTCCTTAATAAATTCTTATTTACTAATCTATGTCGATATTCTCTCTCTCTCTCTCTCTAAAATCTACTTCACACATGTATCCGTATGCCACATTGTATGGTTCAAATAAAATGCTAAGTAAAAAGTTCAAATGACCAGCATAGCCTTATGTTCTAAATTCTTTATTCTTTTTTTTTTTTTTTTGGTAATGCAGGAACCCGCAGCCAACCATATAGGTGCACTGGGTAAACCTACACTCTCGTATAATAGCTTGCAAACTATACGAGAGATGTAAACCACACTAGGCTAACCATGTGTGACAAGCTCGACCTAGCGACCGTTGGCAAGGGGATTCGAACTTGGGTCAATTGACCCAAGCTCCCTTGCTCCAACCGCTAGGCCACCCTTGCGGGTCTAAATTCTTTATTCTTATTTCTTTTTTCCTTATTTTAGAATCTATGAACCAAACAAAGCCTTAATTTAATCTTCAATGCATGCCAAATTTATAGAATATTCTTGAAGCATACATTTTTAATGAATCATATATATATATATATATATATATATATATATATATATATATATATATATATATATATATACTATTGTAGCACGGACAAAATGGAAGAATTGGAAGAAAAATAGAAGAATTATGGATTGTGGTTAGAAAAGACGAAAAAGCCCTTTCAAATCGCATGTGCAACACACATAGATCTAATTCCTACCATTTTCATCTGAAAATTCAAAAGGAAGGGTAACGTGAGACCACTTACTGAGGTGGGATTGAAATATTTTTGTTGAGATGGTAATCCGCAAAAACGGACAAAGTTTAGGTGGTTTATAAATGCTATTTACGCTATATATTTTTATCATCAACTATCGATTTGTAATTGATCACTAAATAATTAGGGAAGCAAAATAATTATTTGGAAATTCGCTATTCCACATGTTTCTATATTTACAGAAATTGCAAAAATAACCCATAAAGTGTCCAGCCTATGTCCTTGAGTATACGACACGAAACGCGTCCAAAACGCAGATATATATATGTTAGAAAATTAAAGTTTTCGTGCTACATAGTATATATGCTTAACATGAACTGTGAAGTAAAATATATAAGATGGGAAACAAGCATAGCTAATACAAATCATTCGTGCCCGAATTAATATATAATCATTAACATCGCTCGTAAATCTTCGATCGGCTGCTTCTTTCGTTTTTCTCTGCAGATTGATCGATCAACAAGTACTAAAGCACAAGCTGTTATAATTTTAGTTATATATATGGCCAAAGAAAGAAATTAAACAGATATACAACCTTCATTGTATTTATTTATTTTCTGTGTATATATATATATATTTCTCTACTTCATTTTTGCAATAAAAAACAATTTCTAAATGAAAATAAAATATAAAAATAATTCCTAAATAGAGAGCAAGAGGATCGATCGTAGTCGATCATCGATCATCTCAGCCAAGAAATCACCTTGTCACTCAGTTCTTCAATGTAGTCACCCCCACTTGTAGTATTGTTTATCTGATGCAAAAACATGCCATAAATTAGGTTTAGATGACATAAATATAGAAGAGTACTTTTTTGGGTAAATTACGGTCGCCCCTGAGGTAGGGGTGGTAAACGAGCCGAACCGACTTGAAAAAATCTCGAACTCGAACTCAAGTTTTTTGAGCTCGAGCTTTCTGACGAGCCGAGCTCAAGCCAGTTTTTAGTTGTTCGTTAGCTCACGAGCCGGCTCGCGAGCCTTATTTATTATTTTTATTTTTTAATTATTTTTTATTTAAATAATGTACAATAATAAAAAATATTATTGAAATAAATAAAAATAAAATAAAAATATTAAAAAATATATATAATTACAATTTATTGTTTATTTTGTATTTTTTAAATAATTTTAATAATAATAATAAAATAATAATCTAAAAAATATTTAAAAAAAAAAACAAAAACAAAATAAGCATGGGTTGAGCTCAACAAATGGACACTAGCTCGAGCTCAAGCCAAAAAAGAAGGAACTCGACGAACTCGAGCTCGACAAAATAGACTCAAGCTAGAGCCTGCCAAAAAAGGCGAGCTCGGCTCGTTGACACCCTTACCCAGAGGTAATGTCAATTACAAAAAAAACCCTTTTTGTTTGGATGATTACAATCGGTCTTCCTTAACTACGAATCTATTTACAAGTCTACCATTGTGTTGGCAAATTTAGTGGAGTTTTCTAAATTATGTGAAATATTCTCCGATTTGTACCCGTTTTACCGCATTTCAGCTCCACATTTTGAAACATTTGGATTGAAAATATCAGATTGTAGTGCATCTAAAACTGTCTTTTTGAACAAACGAGTACAAATTAGATAATATTACACGGAATCTAGATGATTCTGTTGAATTTAACACCACAAAATGTACGTGTAAGAAGATTCACAGTTGAAGGATATATGTAATTACCCACAGAAAAGAGATTTTTTCGTAATTTGACCTTACCTCGGCCGTAATTTACCCTATTTTTTTTATTATGTTAAAATTTACGGTTGCAATATCTTCAAATATTTTGCATGGCAATTTTGAACCTTTTCTTAATTAATTTGGAATTTATTTCTCAACTTTTGGCCAAAATGATCTCAAGGGGGAGAGTTAATTAATTTATAATTTGATTATATAAAAAAAAAAAAAAACATAACTTCGATAATCAGAAAAAAAAATGACAATTCAATATTAATTATGTTTAATTAATTACCTGGACGTGTAAATTGCAACAGATCCTCCTCTCACATACAACAAGTACAGAAGAACTCTTGATGCAAATGCCCTCATCTTCCAAACTTTGCAACAAATTCGTAAACGACGACCCTCGATTTTCTTCCGATCTTGCGATGCAAATTTGAATGATTGCTTCGTCTCGTTTAATTCTGTTGAGGAAAACCGCGGGACTTTCGTATTGTGAATTAGTGGGAATATTATTAGCAATAATAATCTTCTTGGCTTTAGCTGCTAATTTCGCCGTTTCTTTCTTGGATTTCAACGCTTTCACCTCGCTTTGCAGCTCCGGAATATAATTAAGTACTCTATCGATTATAGAAGGTGCACTCCATCTCTTCTGCAAAATGTAATAATAAACGGTATTCGTAATTTTAGTACCATGTAAATCATTTCAGATATATATTAGTTTCCAATTTAACAATGTGTAGCTCAACATAACTATATAAAGATGCATGCAGTATAAATTTGGTTAAATTGACGACACTCGTAATTTTTTTGTTCTTTTTGAGCACCACTCGGGCAAATCGAGCAATGCATTCGTAGTATCAATATTCACACACACACACACACACACACACATGCACACACACACACACACACATATATATATATATATATATATATATATATATATATATATATAAGATAATAAGAGTATAATGCATGGTGTTCGATTACCTTTGATCTTCTTGAATCGGGCATCAACGATCGGAGGGCAAGGTAAGAAGCATTAACCTTCATTCTTCGGATTCTCTCCTTTGCATTATGATGAAGCTTTTTCGCAATCGAGGTTTCTTGATCATCTGCACTATCTTCCACCGTCGTTGCATTTTGATTGTCGTTATTATCACTAATTTTTCTCTTTCTGATCTTTCTCGTCGTCTTTGAGTTCGAATTAATATTAATATCATTACTAATAATTTTCGACCCCTTTTCGGATAATTGCGGTGCCACTGAATGTTGCCCCTCGACATTATTAATGATCGTCTGAGATTGTAGTATTTCTTGATAAAGTGACCATGAACCATCACCACCCAAATTAGGAATTTCATCAAGAGGGTTCAAGAATTCCTCAATATTATTATTATTGTATGGATCACTAATTAAGGGCCAATGTGACATGTTTAATTTTTTTTTAATTAGAGATAATTAATGAGTGATTAATTTCTCAATAATTAACAAGGGAACAGTGTATAGTACAACTTCCTAAGAAGTACGTACCGACTTATAGCTGATAGTACTCTAGTAGTTGTACTTCCCTTGTGCTCGAGCTTTCGACACGGCATGCATCGAGATCGAAGAAAAACCCGGGGGCGATGGATTACGACTTTTGGTACAAGATCGAGGAATCTTTGGTTGTTAGGTGGGCCCCACCAAAACAAGATTGCTTTCTTCCCCAATTTTTTGAAACCCTAGTTTGTTCTAAACCCTAGCAGATCAAGTTCAAAAAAAAAAAAGGATGAATTCGAAGCGTATATATTTCTAAATCGATCGGCCTTACAACATATGCACCTTAAAGCGATACGCGATTTATATACAATATAACTCACCTTTACGAAATCCGATCGAATTAGCGAAAATCAAAGCTGTATCCGAATACAAGCGTCTCCCGAATGTGTTGTGACTGTAACAAATGCACACAGTATGATGTAATTTTGCACACAGTGACTATATATATGTGTGTGTGTATGTATATATAAGCATATGATGATGATGAAGAAATGGAGGAATAAAGCATATATTGATGATGAAGATGACTCTGGATATATATTCTAGAGAGAAGGAAAATATCAAAGATTAAATTCTAGAGAGAGTTTTTTGGAGGTCAAATTATTAAATTTTTAGAACCGTCATTGTCATCTTCACTTATATATATACTAATTATTAAATAAATTTTTACTCAAAAATAGAAAAAAAATAAAAAAATAATAAATAAAATAAATATATACTGCTAATTATAATATTTAAATTATTGATAATTAATTGTATGTGTTTTTTTAGTACGTAAAAGTAAATACAAAAGTCAATAAATAAAGTGGATAAGCCTAATTTTAAATATGTGGGAGGGTGGCGTAGCTAGGTGAGCTCTTCATGACATGAATAAAGAATATATATTGTGTACGAAACAATTTTATTTAATTTTATTTTTATTTTTATTTATTTATTTATCTGCTGAGATTTTCCCGAGGTTAATTAATTAATTAGCAAAAACTAATCACAAATGGCCCAAAATGAATGTATCTAAATTCTAATTATTAACTTGTTTAATATTTTCTCATTTTTTTATTGGTGGCCTCTCATATAGTACAACTAGTACATTGCTGCATATGTTGAAGTACAATATACACACAATATATGTTGAGTTTGCGCATAGGCGCAACTGCTTGTGG
>NW_012194309.1:610842-629996 GCF_000504015.1 Erythranthe guttata | reverse complement strand
GTTTTCTCCGAACTGCAGACTGCGAAAAGAAAATAGGGGTTGTGGATCTTCGGCTTCCTACTTTAGAGAGAGAAGCAGGGTCTTTGGGTGTGCTTGGAGTCGTCGGTGTGTTTCCTCCCGAAGAAGTCACCGGAAACGATGTGTAGAAATCCATAGGTATGGGGGTTGTGCTTCTACGGCTCGAACTGCTTGAGAAAGTCGGGCTTGGAAGTGGGCTCGTTCGGCTTGTGGTACGTGAAATGAGTATCGGTTTCGAAATTTGCATTTCTATTTCATTATCGTCATTTTTTTCTTCTTTCTTCTTCTTCTTGGGTGTTTTCGTTTCGTGATCTCCATTGCATGCATTATCTTCTTCCCTCTTCTTGATGCTAAGAGCCTGAATGAGAAAAAAAAAATTGTTAAAAGAGATAAACATGGTTTTATTTCACATGCTATCGGAAAAATTATTATTTTTTCTTCTTTTACGGGAAAAAAATATATATATATATTTGGGTGGTTACCCTATAGGCTTCGTTGATGGAAGTGAACTTGTCTTGGGCTTCGGCTTTGTTGGAGGGATTCCGGTCGGGGTGCCATTTCATGACAAGGGATTTGTATGCTTTGCAGACATCGGAGAGGGATGCGGTCTTTTGAATACCGAGAATGCCGTAGAAATTCGATGTTGGTGACTTTGAATGATCTCCCATCAGAGGGGAGAGAGTTGGTTGGGAGGGGGGTGTTGCAGAAAAGGGTAGAGAGAGAAAGAGAGGAGGGAGAGGTTGCAGATAGAGAGAGAGAGAGAGAGAGAGAGAGAGAGAGAGAGAGAGAGAGAGAGAGAGAGAGAGAGAGAGAGAATGGGAGGGGGTGGAAGAAGGAAAGGTGAGGGGAGATTGTTTGAAAATGGATGAAATGCCAAAAAATGGAGATATTGCCAAATTAAGTGTTGTGAATTATGAGAGAACCAAACATGCCAGCACGAAGCGCTTTGTTAGGAGGCCTTTTCTTAGTCATCGATGCTATCTAGCTATTAAATAATTAAAGTCTTCTTCTAAAATCCTCAATTGAAGTTATATTTAGAAGAGGTCAATTATGTATTTTACAAAGAAAAAAAAAAAAAGTCATGTTGCCCCTTCTGTGGCATGTTTGGAGCTTTACCTTTTAAACTATTTTTTTTTTCTCGTTTTGCATTAGAGATGACAATGGGCGGGCTGAAAATTCATAAAAACCGTACTCGTACGTCTATGCGGGTAAAGATCCGTTTGGTACCCATTTCCCTCTTGTTTGATAGCGGGTGGGTAATATTCGCTAAATTCAGAACGAGTACTCTGCAGGGATGTCAATAGGAAAGGCACCAACCCGTATAGCTAGATTTATAATCAGAATCGACCCGTTTGGGACGGTTTCGGATAAGGTTGTGTTTTCAAATTTTTAGAAGCGGCCGGTTCTTGGTCGAGTAATAGGTCTTTCCGTCTTATAGTAATCGACCCATAGTTGACCTTTTATCATAGTATATTTAACAATTATACATTATTTATTTCTAAAAAAAATAATTTAGAATTTCGACTTTTCTAAACTTTCACTTTTCATGTTTTTTTTTTTCTATTTTCCCTCTCTTTTCGCCCTTTCAATGTGTGGAATTCATTTCTCCCGAGTCATCCCTACCACTTGCCGACCACCGTTGTCGATCTTGCAGTTTGAACTTTATTCAAAAGTAATGATATATTTGTATCATTCATTTGATTTTGAATTGTGTAGGTTGTAAATGTACGAGTAATATATTATGAAAGCGAAAAAATAACGGTCGAACGAGTCTGACGGATTGAACCGATTAAACTGGGTGTGGGTCGGGGTAGGTCTGGGTATATATTGAGGCAAATTGGGCCGAGTCTCGGGTTTAGTCACACTCATTATACTTTATAATCATATATGTGAAAGGATGCTATACAATATACACACATCAAAACTATGTTCTAATTGCACTACCATACAATGGCCTGTCAGGAATATCAGGTACATCAATATCCCCTTCCAACATTTTCAAAGCATCCGATATGGTAGGCCTCAAAGAAACCATCAAATGAGCACACAAAACCCCCACCCTCACAAATCTCTCCATAACCATCAAAGGGTATCTTCTAGAGGATTCTCCCCCACCCCCCGAGTCCAACCGAGGATCCAACACTCTCTCCACCCCGCCACCTTTCACCGCCGGCCAAACCCAATCCGTAATCAAGAACTCCGACGAAGAAAAATCGAGCGCCTTCCTCCCGCACATAATTTCAAGAACCACAATCCCGAAGCTGTAAACATCGCTCTTCTCCGTCAGTTGGCCGTAGAGAGCATACTCCGGCGCTAGATACCCGTGGGTCCCGCCTATTCGGGTCGTCAGGTGGGACCCACAGTCTCCCGCTTGTCTCGCGAGCCCGAAATCTGCGACCCGAGCTCTCATACGTGCATCTAGAAGTATGTTTGTGGGCTTGATATCCCTATGGTATATAGGTGGATTAACACCATGGTGGAGGTAAGCTAGTGCATTAGCCACATCAAGAATTATGTTCTTTCTTTGAGGCCAACTCATTGGCTTACTTACATTATTTTTATTGAATGGGGATTTTTTGTCAAGTGGGAATAAATGGTCATTTAAATTCCCATTTGGCATGTAGTCATACACTAGATACTTCTGGCCTTGTCCCGAGACACAACACCCTCTTAATGGGACAAGGTTTTTGTGCTTGAGAGTGCTGATGATCTCGACTTCTCTGCAAAAATCGGAATCCCCTTGAAAATCGGAATCCATTAGTTTCTTGACAGCAATAATATTCGTGGCTTCACCATCTTTCACTAATTTTCCTTTGTACACGGCTCCGAACTGACCTTGTCCGATCAAATTCTTGTCCGAGAATCTATTGGTCGCCCTCTCGAGTTCTCGAACCTTGTACCAAATCGAATCGGCCTTTGGCCTCCAATTCAGCAACAAGTCATCCTCAAAATCAAACTCCCAATTCGGAATTTCCCGCCCTCTTGTCAACCAAAAACCAACCAAACAAGTCACCACCAAGAAAGCAGAACCGCCTCCGAACAAGCTGAAAACGAGAGCCCATTTCGACCCGCTCGTTTTAGGCAAGTTCAGAGGCAGACCAAATATGCAAGAAAGTGCACCGTTACTAAAAGGGCCATGCTCGTTGACCACACCCGCAGCATAAAGAATCGTGTAGTAGAAGCAACCCTTCGAGTGAGAATCATTTCCATCGAAACCGAGCAGTTGTGATTGAACCCTAAACCCGGATAGCACACATGCATCACATGCGGAGAGATCAGACAGGTCTTGACTGCAGTCGCTGTCGAGGGACGTGGGCCCGTTTCCTAAAACCGTGAGCCAGTCTTGTTTCGTTTGGATGTTTGCACAAACGTTTGTTGTGTTGACAAAATTCTGTGGATCGAAGCATTGGGAGGCGAGATTCGGAGGGAGATTGAGGCGGTCAAGTTTAGTTTGGAAATTCGAAAGGCATGAGATTGAAGCTTGAAGACTTTTGAGGCGGAATAGAGAGGTCGTTTTCAGGTGTTGGGCGACGCCTACGCCGTATAGGCTGGTCAGGGTTTGGCAGCAGTTGGTAGTTACGTTGTTGTTTTTGTCGTTGTTTTCGCAAGAAGAGGTGTCCCATGGGATTGTTAGGACATAGTTTAGGTCAATAGGACACTGCGAAGAAGAAGCATAACTTTGTGACAAAATAGAGAGAAATGCAATACTTATGACAAGAATCATTTTTTTTCCTTTCTTTTAAGACAAACACTCACCTACTTTGTCATTAGAATTGAAGTAATACATTACACATGATCAAGAATCATGTTTTTTTTAGAGAGAGGAGAGAGGAAAACACACACTGAGGTTTAGAGCTTGGTCAAGATTATATATGTATGTACAAAATATTGGAGGTTTCTTGGTTACTTCCTAGGCAAGAAAGTAGCAAGAAAGAGCCTTGATAAGGATATATGCACTATAGAAAATTTGAAGTCCGGCTCTCGGAAATTTCGACAAAATGTGGAGAGTTGAAACTTAGGATATATTTTGTGTGGGTGACAATGATTTATATGCTCAAAAGTCGCTTTAACTTTAGCTAATTATTAACATATTAACAAGTAGCAACAGATTAATCATATATATATTTTGTAAATAATAAATCAAGATTCAAACTTTAGTAATCAATATTTATCTGAGGATTTGTTAATGAGATGAGATGATGGTGAAGTGGACTGTTTCTTGTAATATATATATTTGTGTGTGTGTGTCTAAGCTATAAACTATTTTTTTTTTTTAAATTTATTTAAATTTGTTTTCATTTGGCTCGGTAGAGCAACGTGTTGGTAGGGACAGTATAGTAAAAAAAAATCCACCCTTACTACTAGTTACGAGACCCCTAAATATTGAGGAACCGTGAGTCGATCAATGTCTCCAGACGTAGCGGGCTTGTGGCTCCGTCATATCTGTAGTTGTGTGTGGATGTGTGGCGGTATCGGTATGGTTCGTCTCCTCGGACCTAGCCATCTAACGCATAGGTAATAGTGGGAAAATCGGACAAAATAATTATGTTGCGAAAATCCGACTAAGCCGGCGATTGTGGGATCTCATCGTTTGGCCGTATGAGATCCTTATTAAGGGAGGTCTTTGTAATATTTTAACATACGAACGTCTATATAATATTAGACATAAATCTCAAGGGATGAGAATGTAATTTACTCAATATCTGGTTAAAAGTAAAAATAAATTCAGTAAAATCAACTTCATAAAGGGTTCAATGTTGACTGCTATTAAACATGAAACGAGGTATTCGTAATTTCCAAAAGCAAAGGAGTCGATTACACCAAACATTAGAAAAAAAAGTGTTTCTTTTTTCTATTAACAAGAGAATCTGCAGCTACTCGAAGTGCATTGGTTAAACTTCGCCCTCATGCAACAACCTGCGAATCACACGAGAACATTTATGATTTCCCCTTTTTATCTCGTATAGACTACCATCTTCCAATTATGAATTAATTAATCCATATATTATTTGAAAAATCTTAAATATATTAATTATTATTAAAAAAATCAGCATATGCATTTACAAGCATACGAATCCTTATTTAAAGAAAGGATCAACTCAACTCAAATTAATAAGTTACTCAAAAAAAAAAAAAAAAAACTCAAATTAATAAATTACTAAATCAATAAATCCATAATATATTCCACTTTTAGTACATTTTTCATACTATAGTTTTGTAAAATATTTATTTTCAAATATTTATTTAAAAGAAAAAGAAGGAATTGGCCATACCATCATTAGATTCATTACCAACCATAATTGGTCAACTTCCTAAAGCCAGACTTCTATATAAAACTCCACGTCAACAACCAATGATAAAAGGCCACGTCATAATTTGTGACACGAAGGCAACTACCACTGTGAAACTACTAATATACCCTTCTATTTCCAAGTAAAAGACCAAAATACCCTTGTAAGCATTATGCAGTTCTGACAGGTGAGAACCCTATACCACGGTGTAGTAAATCGTAATCTCACACACACACACACACACAGTGATTCAGACTGTAAATCCAAACCCAAGTCGTTCGTCTCCCTTCAGTGTAGAATTAATACACAGTGGTAACACGGAGAGAGAACCGGGGAGAAGGGAGAAACAATTTGAGGACCCATTTGAGAAATTGATCTTATTGGATGGAATGGTGTTTTGATATGATTCAATCTCGAACAAATTAGGGGTGGGAATTTGATCAAAGATTCAATAATGGGGAGATCTGGGTTTTGCTTTTTGATCCTTATAGTTTTCTGTATTTGTCTTTCCGGCCACTCGGTTTCTGCCCAGAACCGCAGCAAGCCCAAGAATGTGCAGGTGGCTCTTAGAGCCAAGTGGTCTGGCACACCACTTCTTCTAGAAGCCGGGTATGTGCTCTCTCTCTCTCTCTCACACACACACACACACACACACACACAGACACCATTTTCATTGTTTGTTTATTGTGTTTCACCGAGTATGTGAATTGACGATGATTCTTCAGCATTTTGAAATTGGATATATAGTGTGGTGTGCTCGTTGTCTTTTTCGTATTCGCTTTAGCAATCTGCGTTTGTGTATGAAAGTTCTTGATCAAATGATAATCACTAAATGTTAGGAGGTTTTAGACTTAGATTTTTCGAGGCGATTAATCCTTAAGCCGGTCAATTGGATGATTCCAGTATTCTAGTAGTAGTTTCTCAATGTGGGAGTTGATGACAGGGTAAGGCAAGAACGTAAATTGCTTGAATTTTAGAGATACAGCAATGCCTGCTATTATGAGTACGCAAATCCGATGCTAGAACTTGCAATTTTACTCTGGCTTGTCTGAAACATGCCTATATTCACTCTGACAAGAATCAGTCGACTTTGTGGTGTTTTATGGCAATATGTATTTGTTGACTGACTTATTATTTCCTTCACAAAGCTGTCATCTTTAATTCACTATGGCAACACGTTTTTTCGTCTTTTGCAGGGAGTTGCTATCTAAGGAATGGAAAGACTTCTTTTGGGATTTCATCGAATCATGGCTTCACTCTGATAATTTAGACACGGAATCTAGTACCGCAAAAGATTGTTTGAAGAAAATCGCCAAATTCGGCAAATCTCTGTTAACTGAGCCTTTAGCATCAATATTTGAATTCTCCCTCACCCTTAGATCAGCTTCACCTAGACTAGTGTTGTACCGACAGTTAGCAGAGGAGTCTCTTTCGTCTTTTCCTCTAACAGATGACGTGGCCCCAAAAACAATCGAACAAAACGAAACTGCAAAAACGCTAACTTCCGAATCCTTTCTTTCGGGCAGTAACCTCAAGAGTCCTGGGAATAAATGTTGTTGGGTCGATACTGGTGGTTCACTGTTTTTCGAAGTGGTGGATTTGCTGACGTGGCTAGATACTCCTAATGATGTGTAAGTTACATCAACTCAATCTTTAAAAAAAATAAAAAATCTTATATTCGTGAACTTACGTACTTGTAGAAACTCGTTGATTTTGCAGTTTTCATAACCGTAATTTACTGTTTTTGTTGACAGAACGGATGGTGCTTTTCAACAGCCCGAGATTTTTGAATTCGACCATGTCCATCCCGATTCGACAGCTGGAAGTCCCACGGCAATTCTTTACGGAGCTCTTGGGACTGAATGCTTTAAGGAATTTCATAAAGTATTGTCAGAAGCTGCTAAAAAGGTCCAAACACGTAAATTTATTATCTTCTAATATGCATATACTGGAATGTGACTAATTATTAGGGTAATATTATGGATTGGAATCCTCATTTATGATTTCCCATGATTTTTTTCGATTATCTGCTGATGGGAGTTTTTACACTCAGGGAAGGGCAAAGTATGTTGTCAGATCTGTATTGCCTTCTGGCTGTGAATCGAAAACCACATCCTGTGGAGCCATAGGTACGAAAGAACCTCCGAACCTGGGCGGCTATGGTGTGGAGCTTGCCTTGAAGAACATGGAGTATAAAGCTATGGATGATAGCACAGTAAAGAAAGGTAAGTTTTTTGTAGCATATGATTTCCATCATATGAAACAGAGCAAAGCGTAAAGGCATCGGTCATAGTCAATGGGATGACTTATAATTGACTTTCCAATTGGTTAAATTGCAGTTATCACTCTATTCAGCAATACTATTTTGGCTTAATATGTTTTTAGTTATTGTCAAACACTACCTTTAAAGATCATCGGCAGATTAGCATACGATACTGCTTTTCTCGAGCGATTGCTGAAGATTTTAATTTTCATACAGATTAGCATATGATGTTGCTTTTCTCGAGGGATTGTTGAAGATTTTCATTTTGATACAGGTGTAACTCTGGAAGATCCCCACACTGAAGATCTCAGCCAAGAAGTCAGAGGATTCATATTCTCCCGGATTTTGGTTTGTTTATTCTCTCACCCAACTAGATGTATGTTCAAACTTGTGCAGTTAATGCAGTGTTAATTTATGTTCAAACTTATGCAGGAGCGCAAACCGGAGTTAACATCAGAGGTAATGGCATTCAGGGATTATCTGTTGTCAGCTACTGTTTCTGATACACTAGATGTTTGGGAACTGAAAGGTAATTTCTCGTATCGTAGCTTAAAAACATTAAGTATGAGATTAATTCAGTAACTATTTTAATTACATATGTTGCTACACTGCACAGATTTGGGACATCAAACTGCACAGAGGATAGTGCACGCCTCTGATCCTTTGCAGTCAATGCAAGAAATCAATCAAAATTTCCCAAGTATCGTTTCTTCATTATCTCGTACAAAGGTATGAAATTGTGCTTCAAAGTGCTTCATATTGATCGAAGTTCTTATCGTTTTTGCACTGCGAATGCGAGCGAATAAACCATTCACCAAACAGACGGTGTCGTTTTGTCGGACTGATGTTGTGTATATTAATTTTTTTTGTAGCTAAATGATTCCATAAAAGATGAAATTATTGAAAACCAGCGAATGATTCCCCCCGGAAAGTCTTTACTGGCTCTGAATGGTGCCTTAATCAATGTTGAAGATATTGACCTTCACTCGTAATGCTTCCTTCTATGCTATTCTTTTTTCTTTCCTTTCGTTAGCTTTCATTTCCTTCTAAACTTTCCGTCCGCTCCTTATTGGAGAAAAAATAGTTACATAATTAATTCCCTGATTATGTTGACTCCATTAAATATCGAGGTGGAGGCAATGAAGAGGAAGTTGAGTATATTACTGTGTAGAATATTTCCGGTTTATCTTGATTCCATTACATTTTAACCGCATTATTTGTTTAGAGAGGAGCATTCGGTCGATTATGTTTGTTATCTTGACACCATTCCATGAATGAGGTATCATCTCATTATCAAAGATCAATCTAAATCTCCATGCTCTAGCTATTGAGGTGCTGTGGATTATGCAAGGATTAGTATAAATATTAAACACCGATTTTTCTTTGTAGTTAATCATGATTTCTGATTCGTCTTCCTTGATTTTTATTTACGTGGTAACTTAGCTATTTTGGTAGTTGCTCGATGTTCTTTAGATGTTTGTATGAATATTGACCTGACAAAATTCCCGGTTCATGATCTTCATATTGTTGCATTTCCCAGGCTGGTTGACATGGTCCATCTGGAGTTGTCATTGGCTGATCAGTACAGAAAACTGCAGGTATAAAATTCTCGAAATCTCTACAAAATTATAAATTGTAGCGATTATCAATTCGTAAGTTATATATTTTGTACAAATGCCACTGATATTGTTGGTTTTAGTGTTAGTTCGTTGGTCTTGCATCCTTCCCCATTTGCTATGTTTGACTTGATTGAATATGTTTCTGAATCTTAAACTACCGTTGATAAAAAAAATCCCAGATACCTCCAAGCGGTGTGAGGAAATTCCTTTCGGTTTTGCCCCCTTCGGAATCATATGCATTTCGTGTTGATTTCCGTTCGCCCCACGTTCATTACATCAATAACTTGGAAGAAGATGCTATGTACAAGCGGTGGAGAAGCAACATTAACGAGGTATAATTTTTTCTCATTCTGATTAGTGTATACGATCCTTCAACAAAATCACATGACTCACATGTTTCTTTCCGTCTCGGATCTTAGATTTTGATGCCAGTCTTCCCTGGACAACTGCGTTACATTCGTAAAAATCTGTTCCATGCGGTTTTTATTCTCGACCCTGCATCTCTTTCTGGGCTTGAGGCAAGTTTCAATTGTCCGTATCAACTTTTTAATTTTGGTGCTCTTCATATTGATCTCTGACGCCTCTTTGTAATCAATCTGAATATCGCAGGCGATTGACACGATCATTTCCTTGTTTGAGAACAATCTCCCTATGAGGTTTGGTGTAATATTGTACTCTGAAAATTTAATCGAGAAAATTGAAGAAAACGACGGTGAACTTCCAGTTGCTCATTTGAAGGATGACCAGGACGACATTTCTAGTTTGGTAATTTCTTTAGCTGAAAGTTCGAACACCTTATTACATTCTTTAAAAACTTATTTTACACGCGAAGAGCTTCACGATTATTTCGAGTTGACGTGTATAATAGGAACTATAACATGATTTTATTGTAAGGCAGCTAATTTTGCTTATTATATTATTTATACCAACTTGAAAACAGAAAATAGATTGATGCTGGTACATCGAACGAATTGGAGAACACTAAATGGTGTCTGGAAATCATTTATGTTTACGCTTTGGACCTCTGACAATCTCTCTTCTATATGCTGATCATGTGTCGGTTTTGTTTGGACAGGTTATGCGCCTTTTCCTTCACATCAAGGAAAATCACGGGGCTCTGATGGCTTTCCAGTTTTTAAGCAACGTATGTGGTGTTCGATCTCTTTATTCTTAGACCTCTTTCCATGTTCTTTCCATGTTAACTTGTGTGTATTGCGATTATAGGTAAACAAATTGAGAGTTGAGTCGGCTGCAGAAGATAGTCTTGAAATGCATCAAGTGGAAGGGGCTTTTGTGGAAACAATTCTGTAAGACTTTTTAACATTCACAGACTTCGAACAACAGTGCAACATTGCCGTTTTCTTTCTTCCGGACCACTTGAAATTTACTACGCTAAATAATCTTATTAATTTCGAGATAATTTTATTTATGGTTTCCCTCTTCAGGCCAACTGCAACATCACCACCTCAAGAAACTCTACTGAAACTGGAGAAGGATCAAACGTTGAGTGAACTGTCGCACGAAAGCTCCGTTTTTGCTTTCAAGCTGGGTTTGGCTAAGATGGGATGTTCTTTATTGATGAACGGACTTGTCTATGAACCTAATGAGGTACGTCTTAAATTACATCTGTTTAAGATCCCATATTTTATGTCCAACTCAGCTTGAATCTTTTATTAGAGAGGAAAGACAGTTAGCATTAACGTCTTTAACAAATCGATGAATATGAAAACTTAAAAAAAAAAAATTAAAAATCAACGATTACAATATAGGATCGAGCTCTCGAGATTTTTTATTAACAGATGGTGTGAATAGCAGCATTTAATTTGACATGAATTTTTTTTGATCGATCTGCTTTTACCAGGAGGCTCTTATAAATGCCATGAACGATGAGCTTCCCAGAATACAGGAGCAAGTCTACTATGGTCAAATAAATTCTCACACTGATGTTCTCGACAAATTTCTTTCTGAAAGTGGTGTTCAGCGTTATAATGCAAAGGTACATTTTGTTCAAAAGTGTTTCAAGAATGTACTTTTCGTTTTGCCTAACTTAGTAACACCTTTGATCCTATAGATCATAGCAGATGGGAAGGTGAAACCGAAATTTGTGTCGTTGTGTGCATCAATCCTTGCAAAGGAATCGATACTTAACGACCTGTACTACCTGCATTCGCTTGAAAGTAAGTTCTTGTGGAACAAAAACAAAAAATAATTTCAATGTTTAAATTGATTGAAGTTCCTGATTTTAGCGTATGCAATTTCAGCCATGGATGACTTGAAGCCCGTAACTCATCTTGTTGTTGTTGATATGACATCGAAGAAAGGGATGAAGTTGTTACGTGAAGGAATACGCTACCTGGTAATTTTCATGCTGCCATTGGTTGATTTTATAATAAAAAATATCTGATTCATTTTCTGCCATAACAAAATTGATCCAATGTACGTATCACATTCCTCAATATATTTCAACTCCATTTTCCGGAATTGTTCTTGGTTCATTTTTATTATGTTCTAAAAAAATGTTTCGTTTTCTGAAATTGTAATTCATTTCCAAGAGTACCCTTAAAGTTCTGATTCTACAGTTAGTGCCAATTGATTCTTTCAAGTCCATATGATTAAAGATACTGAAACTTCCACTTTTCTACCGTAGATTTTATTATAATTCTTGCTAAATTTGCAGATTAGTGGCTCCAAAATTGCTCGAGTTGGTGTGTTGTTTAACGCCAACAAGGATGCAACTTTACCAAGTCTCGTTTTCATGAAAGCTTTTGAACTAACCGCTTCCTCATACAGGTTTGTCGAATTCTCCTCCATAGTTGCTGATTTTTTCACAATTTGTTTTTGCAAATAATTCTTGGTTTGGAATCTCGCTGTGATTAACGATATGTCGATTATAATTCTCAATTCTTCCTTTATGTACTGTAATGCTATTTTTTTCACCAATTCATGCAAATAATTTATAAAACTCTATGATTAATTAAAGCATTGTTTATATTTTTATTTTCTTCGTAATTTGCAGCCATAAGAAAGGAGTACTACAGTTTCTGGATCAACTCTGTTCATTCTACGAACAGGAGTATATTTTGGCATCGGGAGACACTAAAAGCTATCAGAAAATCATTGATAAAGTCTTTCAGTTAGCAGATGCAAACGGGTTGCCATCTAATGCCTATGAATCTTCACTCTCTGGATTTTCTGCTGAAAATTTGAGGAGTTATTTAAACAAGGTTTGTTCTCAATCTGATGATAATTTATTCATGAGCAACAAATCATGAGTTATTTGGGTCTTATTTGAGATTGTTGATAGGATTGATTAGATGGAGTGTGATTACATTACTAATAATAAAATAATATGAGATTATTTCGTGTGTGGAATTTAGGATTATATTTAGGTCCGATAATTGTGAGTATAAAAAAGATTCATAGCTACATTTAACAAGTCTCAGGTGTAATCATATCTCTCTATATCTGGTTATAGGATAAGATAGATATATTTCGTCGAAGTTAATTAAAGTGCAAAACTATACATTTGACGATATTTGAGTTTCGATCAATGCATGTGCAGGTTGCACAGTTTTTATTCAGGACAATTGGTGTTGAAAGTGGCGCAAGTGCAGTTGTTACGAACGGGAGAGTGAGTTTCTGTTCGTTCTTGATTTAATTCTTGGATTTGGAACTAATCATTACTATATAGTAGTTTGTTGGATCTTTCTCGTTCAGTTGTGTAACAAGGAATAGAAGATCTCTTAAGTTTTGCAATAGCACGATATATAATGTTATTATTGTATTCCGTAGGTAATCCAACTTCTCGAGGGAAGTACATTCTTGAGCCATGACTTGCATCTTCTTGAATCTTTAGAGTTCAAGCAACGAATAAAACATATTGCAGAGATTATTGAAGAGATTAAGTGGGATGATGTAGATCCGGACGTATTGACTAGGTATGCCAAACAAATTACCATTTCTTAATGTCTCTGTGACATCAATCTGTAAATATTATGCTAAAGAAATGTTTTTTTTTTTTTGTTTTTAATTTTCCAGCAAATTCATCAGTGACGTTGTTATGGCTATCTCTTCATCAAGTTCAACAAGGGATCGAAGTTCCGAAAGTGCCCGTTTCGAAATTCTAAGCGCAGAATATAGGTACCCTTCTACTTCTCAAATAGTTAACTTTAAGCGTTAACTACTTAATTCAAGATATCGATCTTGAAAGTTAGTTAAAGGGTTATAGATTTTTCTACAGAGGATGATGCCCCAAAATTTAACTACATGCAATATTGGTGCAGTAGGGTTTCTATCATACATATTCGACTTCCCGTTTCTGGAATTGCTAATTCCTCTTCGAATTTTATTTGATTATTTTTTATTATTTTTTTATTAATTCTGCTAACAAAAATTGGGGCTGAAAGGTTTCATTCACTAAGATCATTTATTTTTTCTACTGTTATTCCACTATTGGCAGTGCTGTTATTATGCAAAACGAACACGCAAGCATTCATATTGATGCTGTTATCGATCCCTTGAGTTCCTCTGGTCAAAAGCTATCTGCTCTTCTTCGGTTTTTGTCAAAGTACGTTCAGCCAAGCATGAGACTCGTGCTCAATCCAGTGGTAAGTTTCTTCTTACTACGTGGCTGAGTGCACGACAACATCCTTAAACTCGTGTTTGAAAAAAAAACTATTTGTTGTCTTCGTGGCAGAGTTCTCTAGCGGATCTTCCTTTGAAGAATTACTACAGATACGTAGTGCCTACAACGGTATATTTCTAATGCCACTGATCCAATCACCCTTTTTTTTAAATCTAGAATCATTTTTTTCATCTCAATATATTCTCGATTTTCAGGATGACTTCAGCGGTACAGATCATACAGTAAACGGTCCCACGGCATTTTTCTCAAACATGCCACTATCTAAGACACTAACTATGAATCTTGATGTTCCCGAGCCATGGCTAGTTCAGCCCCTAGTTGCTATGTAAGTTTATAACAAAAACGTGTCTTTTTTTTTTCCAAAGTTATTTCTCGTTCAGCTTTTCATCTGTGGCTGATTTTTTATTTATTTTTATTTTTGTGTAGACATGACCTAGACAACATATTACTCGAGAATCTTGCTGAAACTAGAACGTTGCAAGCGGTGTTTGAACTCGAAGCTCTTGTTCTTACAGGTATTGTTTGCTATAGTTTGAAGTACGGGTGGAAATTGGAAAGAAATTTCCGAATTCCGCCGATTCTGGTCTGAAAGGGTCCAATTTTGGAACCATTTTTTTCATTCCGATTTCCGATCTTTCCGATTTTTTAGGAACGGAATTGCACCAGATATTAGGTTCCGATTTTAGAAAATTTTGACTTTTTCTGGAATATATAATCATGTATTTTGTATTATACGAGACAAAAAAATGTAACTTCCGAATTCTGCCGATTTCGATCCGAAATTGGATTTTTTTTGCAAATGCTAATTTCCAATCCGATCCGTCCAGTTTCTTTGAAGGTTGATAGTCGACCGTTTTAATAGGAAAAGGAAAAGGTTGATAGTCGTTCGATTAATGCTAACAAAGAAAAACATTGACCAGGTCATTGCTCAGAGAAAGATCACGAGCCACCTAGGGGTCTGCAGTTGATTCTCGGAACAAGAAATACTCCTCACTTGGTCGATACACTTGTTATGGCAAATCTCGGTTACTGGCAAATGAAGGTCTTCCCTGGTTTGTGGTACTTACAGCTGGCTCCAGGTAGAAGCAACGAGCTCTATGTTATGAGAGAAGATGGTGAAGGTGGTCAAGATTCAACTCTGTCGAAGCAAATCACAATAGATGATTTGAGGGGTAAATTAGTTCACATGGAAGTCAAGAAGAGAAAGGGCATGGAACGAGAGAAGCTATTGGTTCCTGTTGATGATGATGATAGCCACTCCACTACTAAGAAAGTAAGGACCGAATAATTTACGTTTTTATGTCTTTTTTTTTGTTTGTATATAATGGGGATTTATTGCATTCAGCACCACTGTGTTTATTCTAGTCGTTAAAAGACTCCTCGAGTTATTAATATTAGCAAACACCCCCCAAAAAATCACCATTTTGGGGGGTTTTATGGTAAAAAGAATGTGTTGTAGGGGGCTTTTTGCTAATATTAATAGCAGGGGAAGTTTCTTAGCAATTAATATAACACACTAGATGCAATAAAGTCGTATATAATGCCTAAAAGAAGACGCTTTTACTGACTGCAAAGTTGACAAATTACGAGTATTTTATCACCGTAATTTCAGGGATCTCAGAATGGATGGAATTCAAATATCCTCAAATGGGCTTCTGGATTTATTGGAGGGAAGGATCAGTCGAAGAAGGAGCCAAACAGTTCCTTGGTGATTAATCCCTTTTTTTTTTAATAATAATTTCCGCTCGATGTTTATATATAGAAGCACAAAGTGGACATGTCGACATTCTTGTTAATGAACTTTTGTCGTTTTCTTGTAGGAACCTAGAAGTGGCGGTCGTTATGGGAAAACAATTAATATATTTTCTGTAGCCTCGGGACACTTGTAAGTTTATTTTCTCTTTTAATCTGCACTAAAAACAATTTCTTTTCTCTTTAACCGTCTCACAAACTTATTTGCCCGCAGGTACGAACGTTTCTTGAAAATTATGATTTTGAGTGTTCTCAAAAATACGCATCGACCGGTCAAGTTTTGGTTTATAAAAAACTACCTCTCTCCTCAATTCAAGGTGTTTTTTTTATACGTTTTCCTCCACTCTTGTTCGTTTTTCACCGTTTCTCTTTGCTATTTCCTATCTTCCATTTTCTTTATTGTATTGTCTGTATATTTTTCGGCAGGATGTGATTCCGCATATGGCACATGAATACGGTTTCGAATACGAGCTGATCACGTACAAGTGGCCCACATGGCTGCATAAACAAAAAGAGAAACAACGAATCATATGGGCATACAAAATCCTCTTTCTTGACGTCATTTTCCCTCTTGCCCTTGAAAAGGTACGTTCGAGTTTCCCCTATGCAATAATATTTCAAGCCTATGAAGTGAATATTTTTATATAAATTAGTATTATTCGTGCAGGTTATATTTGTCGATGCTGACCAAATTGTGAGGACAGACATGGGAGAACTTTATGACATGGATTTGAAAGGACGGCCCCTCGCATACACCCCCTTCTGCGACAATAACAAAGATATGGATGGCTATCGATTTTGGAAACAAGTAAAATTAATTACTCTTGATCCAATTATTTATCAATTATTGCAATTATTTTAATTCCCTTTACTTGTAGAAAAATAGACGTAAAATATGTGGTTGGTGTTTTGACGTTGTTGAACAGGGTTTCTGGAAAGATCATTTACGAGGAAGACCGTATCATATTAGGTATGTGCAGTTTTTTTTCTATTATATTTTCTCGTTCGTTTAGTAGAAAGACTTTTAACGAGATATGTGATGCTTGTGTAGTGCTTTGTACGTCGTTGACCTGGTCAAGTTTCGGGAAACGGCAGCGGGAGATCAATTACGAGTGTTTTATGAAACTCTAAGCAAAGATCCCAACAGTCTTTCTAATCTTGATCAGGCAAGTGAAGTGTTTTTTTTTTTTTTTTTTCTCCGTATATTTTATTATGCTGCAAATATCTGAAAATTTGTGATTTTTTTATTGGCCAATAATAATCCAGGATCTTCCGAACTACGCGCAACACATGGTGCCGATCTTTTCGCTTCCACAAGAGTGGTTGTGGTGTGAGTCGTGGTGTGGTAATGCAACAAAATCGAAGGCGAAAACGATAGACTTGTGCAATAACCCCATGACAAAGGAGCCCAAACTTCAGGTTAATAAAAATTTCCAACTCTAGTTACTTTCGCCGCCTACCCTTTAGTTCTTGATTACCCTCGTATTTACAAAAGTAGGGCGGAAATCAGAACGATCGGATCGGAATTAGCACTTGGAAAAAAAATCATTGTTTTTTTTTTCGGAAATGAAATAATAATTCTAATTCTTTTCCCAAAAGGAAAAATCAGAAAATTCAGAAATTGAAAGGGAAAAAAACTTTTGCACAATTCGGAAATTTTCAGAATCGGCGAATATGGAATTTTTGTGTTTTTTTTTACTCAACTATAGTATAAATACATAATAATATTGATATTTAATGTTTAATTTTCGGAAAGAAATCAGAATTTTTGGAAATATTTTTGTAAATTGAAACCGGATCGGAACTTTTGGATTTCGGATTGAAAAATATTGTTACAAAACCGGAAAAATTCCTGATTGGAATTGGTGGAATCCGGAAATTTGATTCCAATTTCCATCCCTACTTGTATTACTTCGATCTCTTCCTGTCTTTGCAATTAAAAAAAAATGTCTCTTTTGTAGGGAGCTAAAAGAATAGTTACGGAATGGCCGGATCTTGATTTAGAAGCCAGACGCTTCACCGCCAAAATATTAGGTGAAAATATCGAAGAACCCCAAGAGCAAATAGCGCCACCTCATCAAATCGAGAGCACAAACGAAGATTCATCAGAAGACAACGAGTCAAAGGCAGAATTGTGAGTTTCTTTCGATTTCCCATGTGCTTTCGATTTTTCTGGTGTAGGATTTTAGTTACTTCATGTATTAGAGTGTAGTAATGAAATAGCTGATTATTTATGAGAAATATATAAAACATTATTTGTCCTCTAAAAATGGGACAACTGAATTTTGTATGCAACAGGGATATAAAAGTCATTATATATGAAGGGTATAAGTTTTCTTCAGAGTAAATATTAATCTTAAATATTATATAAATTTTTTTTAACAAATTAAATATTATTCTTTTAAATATAAAAAAAAATTGATCTTAAATACTCCATTTGTTCCACAATAACTGTCTCTTTTTAAAATTATTTTTGTTCCATATTATCTGTCACTTTACATTTCCAATACTGCATTAATTGTGTAATTATCAATTTTACCCTTATTAACTATCTTCAACACTCTCTCACATTAAGTATTGACAAGGGCATTTTAGTTAAGAACATATATTTTTCTAAAATTAAGCAACATTTATTGATCTTTAATCCCTGTGCACAAGCTAAAAACGACAATTATATAGGAACGGAGAAAGTATTATATAATTTATTCTTTTAAATTTGTGGAAATGTTAATAATGGCTCTACGTGCTAAATGATTTATTTTATTTAATCATATACAAAAAATATATATTTTTAAATACATTTTGGCGTCCACATAATTCACAAGACAATTAACACGTTAAGTAAAATTTCACCAACTCTTCTGAAAATATTGTTTTGACCATAAATTTCTACTAAGAGTGTTTGTTGACTGTAATTACATTTGAATTTACACGTGCACGAACTAGGGGATTAGTTGACCGTTGACTTTCAAGTCTTTTAGCCACTAAAGAAAGAAAAGAGAATTTGTGATCAAATTTTCAGCATTCACAAATTAGATTGGACTTTAATAATTGATGCTAAGTGATTATTATTGCTAACATTTTTTTGAAGTAAACATTTAGTAGTGTCACATATTGGCAAAGCAAATAATGGAATAAAATAAAGAGTGTTATTAATTATATATATATTTTATGATGTGCTAATTCTAATTTTCAGTCATATTTTTTTAATTTTCGGTCTTCTATTTAGTATTTACATATCCATGTGTATTCGTGTTTTTTGTTTCGTTCGTCGCGTGAATATTCTGATATCGGCACTTCAAAATAAACACTGAAAATGCTTCAAAACTACAATTTTCAGTTTTTTAAAAAACTGTCAGTTGAACGTTTATATTAATTTTTAAAATTGCTGGTATCGAATTATGCATTCAATTATTTATTTATTTAAAAAAAAATTGTCACTTGTAATGAAAGATGTGTTCAACTAATCACTAAAAAGCATGCTGATTTTTGTTGCTTCTATTCTAGGAATCAGGCACCGGCCTAAATATATTTAATTGGCCATTATATATGTATGTGGCCACTAT